>BMAO01012031.1:0-28564 GCA_019973975.1 Trichonephila clavata
AAAAGTTTGTGACGGGTGCTTACGCGTTTCACTAACCTTCTCTGATAAACTTTTAAATTGTATTTATTTTGACCAATCCCCACTGAGAGCTGGAAGTGTGACTTATGCAAATAAGATAGTTTCGTGTTTAGCGAGTTCGAAAGAGATATAAAAGGGAGAAATGAAATGAAGAAGAGGATGACTAAGCGGTTTGATAGAGTAGAACTCCGTGTTTGAGATTAAAAGTAAACTACGTCGTTGTCCAAGAAGGTGTTTTTTATCCGTCTAGCTTAATAAAGTGAAATTTGAAGATTATTTAGGGCGGATCAGAAGTTATTGAAGATATCCTAGATTACAGCCACTTTATAAATTCTACTTGTTCCAGGTTCCTACTGAAGAAGATTTCAGGTCTGTAACTTTTGTGGCTTAAATTTAAATGTGTAGTTTGATTGTACGTGTTATTTCCCCTCGTGATATCAGTTAGTATTCCGTCGTCCATAATTGAATGCTGATAATACTCCATGATAATTTATTGTTCTTAAAGTTGATTATTAATTGTATAATTGTGTCTTAAAGAAATAATAAATAAGTGATTTATTATTTGAGTAGTCTTTAATGATGAATACTACATATCCTAACATAGATAATATGCAAAGGGGTAGTGGGAGACTACGACACTGGCGCCCAAACGAAATACCGGAATTAAGAGCAGGTGCAGGATTTAGAGTTTTGCCGGAGTTATTTTTTTCGGGTAAAGAAAATGTGTTTGAGTTTTTAAATAATATTGATGATAATATAGCTTACTATGAAATACCGGCGAATCTATCGTGTGCATATTTAAAAGGTCATTTAGTTGGGAGAGCGTTAGACTGGTTCCAAGTGATTGGGTTCGAGTGTGTAAATGAAGAAGCGACTGCATTTGCAACACTTAAAAAGAAATTGTCAGACAGTTTTCCGGTAATACGGAATAAATCAGAGCTAGAAGCTCAGTTTTTTTCGTCAAAACAACGGAGAGGTCAAGCCCCGTCAGACTTTATTTTTCAAATGTTAAAATTACATAAAAACTTGGAATTAAATTATGATGAGATAAAGTTGATTGATCACATAGTAATGCGACTAGAACCCCAAATAATGGATTATTTAGAAGTTCGAAACCCCACAACGAAAACTCAATTGATAGAGTTGGTAGACCGGTATGAGGAACGTCATAACTGCAGGGAAAATCAGGGTTCGAGTAATAATTTTGCTAGACGAAGTTGGGATGTGAGTAGGAATCCTGAGGAAAGAAGGAATAATAGAAACTGGAGAGATACTGGGGTCGGAAATAGTCAAAATGATCAAAGAGGACTAGGCAGGGGTGCGAATAATTTTCCTCGTCGTAATTATCAAAATCAAGGATTCGAGGGTGGAAATCGATACAATCAGTCACATCAGAGAACAGACCGGTATCAGAACCGTAGGATGGTGGTTAGGAAGGGTCCTAATGATGATTCAGCAAAACAGAATTGGAGGCGTGTTGATTGCAACAGCGAAAGGCAAAGAAATGCCAATTTAAACTTTCAAAGAGATCGTAATGAGGCAAATCCTCCTAATAGAATTAGACTTAATTCATTGAGATTATCACCAGTTGAACTTCCGTATGTGCCGATTTTGTTGAATGATACTTTTTTAAAAGCGCTCTGGGATACAGGTGCGGAAAAGTCATTTATTTCAGAAAAAACGTACCGGTCGTATTTTTCTTTCTGTCCTTTAAAAAAATCGTTAGATGAAGTAGTTACAGCTCAAGGGTCACAGTGCAGAAATTTAGGCACAGTTGAGTTGAAAATTAAAATAAGAGAATTTTCGCAGTTATGGAAATTTCATGTGATTGCTGAGATGAAAGATCCATGCATCATAGGTGTGGATTTTATGTCACATGCAGGGATTACTTTTGATTTTGTTAAAAAATCGTTAATCATTCCGGATTCGAAAACGGAAAAAGTGGCTGTTATGTTGTCTAGAAACCCGTTAGAAAGTAATGAGGAACCAAAAGTGTCTTGTGCGGTGATTAGATCGTTAGTATTATCTTCTAGAGAACAGTTAAGAGAGGAACAGAGAAATGACCCGGAGCTAGGTCACATTATGAAGTTTTTGGAAAATCCGGACGATAGTTCTGTTAATGAATCGATCTGCAGAAATTGGTCCAATGACTTTAAAATCGTTGACGGTTTGCTATATTATGCAAAGTATACAACCACACTAGGTGAGTTAAGGGTATTTATACCTAAAACTTTACGTAAAGATGTTATGCGAGAATTTCATGACTCGCCTATGGCAGGTCATCTAGGCAAAAAGAAAACCTACTTAAAATTAAAGGACGCGTGTTATTTTCCGTACATGAGGAAATACATTTATAAATATGTAGCAACCTGCGACCAATGCCAAAAAGTCAATTATAAAAACGGATTACCAGCTGGTCAATTAATTCCCATAATAACGAATTTTCCGAATGAAATCGTGTCTTTAGATTTGTTAGGCCCATACCCTGCAACTAGTCCAGAACGCTATAGATTTATTTTAGTAATTACCGATAATTTTTCTAAATGGGTTGAAATAGTTCCCTTAAGGAAAGCTTCGGCTAAAGCAATTGCCAATGCATTTTTTGAGAATTATATTGCGCGTTATGGAGCTCCTGTAAAGTTAGTCACCGACAATGGTCCCCAAATGATATCCGAAGTTTTCGAGCAAGTGTGTCGCAGATTGCACATAAAACACGTTAAAACTGTGGTATATCGTCCACAAGCTAATCAAACAGAACGAGTCAATCGCACTCTTTTAAAAATGATTTCGAGTTTTGTCGCGGATAATCACACTAACTGGGATCAATTTCTGCAAGAGTTCGGTTATGCAATTAGGACAGCAGTACATGAGACAACGGGTAAAACACCGGCGGAATTATTTTTAGGTCGAAATTTAATCACTCCTTTTCAGAAATTAGTTATGGTAACGGATGGATCAGATTTAGTTTGTGGGAACATAGAAAGGTTGTTTGAGGAAGCTAGAGTTCATACAAAGCGCCAGCAAGAGAAGTGGGCGAAATATTATAATAAAAAGAGGCGTGAAAATAATGTGAAAGTTGGTGATCTAGTATTAGTTCAAACTCACCCGTTAAGTTCAAAATGTAAAAAAATAGTAGGTAAATTTATGCCAAAGTTTGAAGGCCCATATAAAGTTCTGAGTGTAAAAAATAATAATAATTTAGTAATATTAAAATTGGGTAAAAGAATAACGGTTAATGTTGACCAGGTGAGAATTTACTATCAAAGAGAAGACAGTGTTGCCGAGTCGGAAAGTAACACTAGTAGTAATCATGGTGCAGTGACATCAATCAGGTCAGATGATGCGCAGTCGTCATTGGTGCAATCGGAGAATGATAGGGGTGGTCGTAAAGGATCGAAATCAGGAAATGTAAATGGTAGCAGAGATATAGTTGCGAATAGACGCGATGGAGTAGAGGTGAGAAAAAAACGTGGACGGACGGAATCTACTGTTTCTTCGGGGGATAACGCGTATAATTTCAGGAAAAAAAGACCTGTATGTGCTGAGAGAGAGAAAAGAGGAAGGCCTGACTCATGGATGGACAATGTACGGAAGAAGAGACCAGAGGCCCAAGCAGATCGTGAGAAAAGAAAGATTTCCTCGTCAATGTCCTCTCGTCCCTCCAGGAAGCGTTATAGAAAGGTGGAAGAAAATAGTTCTGAAAGAGCAGTTCCAGGACCATCCCACAGATTCAAGTATAACAGACCTCATCAGGAAAGGAGCTGTCCATACAATCTTCGGAGCCGACGTCGAGTGGACAACAGCCAAGTTCCAGTTCTCACAGAAGGAAACAACGCCTCAGCAGGAGCATATCAACTTCAACGGACTCGATGGAAGAAGGGACCCAGAAAGTTGGAGCGCAGAGTGGACAACCCTAGGACAAGGTCATCCAGCACAGAAGCCATGGTAGGAGACAAAGCCTATGCAGATTGGATCTAAAGACTAGTCAGGTTGTATAATTCTAATTTGTTTATTTTTCCTCTGACAGACAGTTCGGAGTATTTTCCATGTGGGCTAGTCTAATTTTTTGTAAAGTTAACGTACAAAAGTGTCACTGAGTTGTGTGCATTTTCATATCGGTTGAAAAGACTTTTGTATTAATTTTTTTTCCAAATTGTGGAAAAACATTTGTTGAATTGCAATTGTTTTGCTACACATTAAAGACGTGGCTTTATATGTGAGATTACTTGTATTGTTTGTTGTAATATATTCTATGTAAAATGTATATATTTTGTGTGTAATTATTAAGATGTATAAGTAATGTCTGGTTTCTGGGCGCGGCGTAATTAGGAATACTAACAAAAAACATTAACAGCGCAGCGCGATTGATTGGGAATTTTTGAAAATGAAACCAGATAAGGGTTATTTTGTTACTAAACTATATATATATAATATAATGTATGCCATATTTTATGTCAATAAGGAAGTTGTATAAAAGTTCTGTGCATTTAATGTCATGTTTTAGAAAAAATTGACAAGGTTTCCTTTCAGGGCAGCAGTCCCTGAACATAGTGATGTGATGAAAGTTTGATGTCGTATGAAGATATTGTATAAAAATTTTTTTGTATTTATTAGCACTTAAGTAAAGTGCATGATCAGGGTTTTTTCCTTGAAAGGTTTTCCCCTGATCTTCGCCCGAATGGGATGCACTGTAGGGAACCTAATATTGTGAAAGATAAATAAATTAGAGTGGAGTACCCTTTTGAGTAGTCATTTCTGTGTGCTAGTTTAATTAAAGTTTCTAACTTAGAGTTAAAATTTTCTGCTAATTCAGTGTTTTCAGGCATTATAAAGTTCGTGAGTTAAAACTTTCTACAAGTTTAGTATTTTCAGGCGTTATAAAGTTCGTGAGTTAACTTTTTACAAGTTCAGGCATTCTAGAGTAGTTAAAATTTGTGCAGGTTCAGTGTTTTTCAGATGTTAGGTAAATTAAGCGAATTCTTGCAGGTCGTTTAGACCGTCAATAAGTCACGCTTTTTTTCTCGGAGGGGGGTTGTGACGGGTGCTTACGCGTTTCACTAACCTTCTCTGATAAACTTTTAAATTGTATTTATTTTGACCAATCCCCACTGAGAGCTGGAAGTGTGACTTATGCAAATAAGATAGTTTCGTGTTTAGCGAGTTCGAAAGAGATATAAAAGGGAGAAATGAAATGAAGAAGAGGATGACTAAGCGGTTTGATAGAGTAGAACTCCGTGTTTGAGATTAAAAAGTAAACTACGTCGTTGTCCAAGAAGGTGTTTTTTATCCGTCTAGCTTAATAAAGTGAAATTTGAAGATTATTTAGGGCGGATCAGAAGTTATTGAAGATATCCTAGATTACAGCCACTTTATAAATTCTACTTGTTCCAGGTTCCTACTGAAGAAGATTTCAGGTCTGTAACTTTTGTGGCTTAAATTTAAATGTGTAGTTTGATTGTACGTGTTATTTCCCCTCGTGATATCAGTTAGTATTCCGTCGTCCATAATTGAATGCTGATAATACTCCATGATAATTTATTGTTCTTAAAGTTGATTATTAATTGTATAATTGTGTCTTAAAGAAATAATAAATAAGTGATTTATTATTTGAGTAGTCTTTAATGATGAATACTACATATCCTAACATAGATAATATGCAAAGGGGTAGTGGGAGACTACGACAGGTTTAACTTAATCCCATTAGAATTTTCTCTTTCTCTCATGATGCCAGAACTTCTGTGTGGGTGTGTACACGTACGATGCGAGTGCATGGCCCGGCATCCGTCGGGCTTTCTCGCTTAATATTTTCCCTTCCCTTCAATAAATCAGCAATTTCAATATTCTTTTTCAAAATTAGTTTGACTTCCTTATTTCTCTCCCCCCCCCGTCACACTTAGCCGGGCGTTGTACGGGTTTTTACCGAGTGAATTACTTAATCACCACGGGAATATCCTGTTTCCCTCAGGACGACAACACTTCTGTGTGTGTGTACGCGTGCAATGTTAGTGAGTTCCAAAACAATGTCATTAAATTTCCCATTCTCGAAATTTGTTAACTTCTTTTCGTTGTGAGACGGGTTTCATTCCTTTCCATTTAACCCGGCGTTGCACGTACATATTCGAATGCAAAACATATTTCCACGGAAATTCCCATCTTCTTTATCGAAGTTAATGGTATATGTGTAATTCATATATATTAACGTCATTACAATACACTTTTTCAAAATATCTTCCAGATCTTACTAATGTCAAACAGGTTTCTTTTCAGGTCACAGTGTTACAGTGACTTTTTTGAGTGTAGAACTATTTCCCTCCTTACTCTCCCCTCAGGTATAAGATTTATCTTCAAATTTCTATTACTGACTTTTCAAAAACAATATCGCTTTAGTGAAAAAATAATAAATTTAAACAAAAAAAATAAAATTATTTTGATGCTTAATTAAAAAAGTCATCATTTTTTTAGAATAGATAGTTTTTAGGAAACTAAAATACTAAAATAATTTTAGATTTTCATTAATCAATCAATCGTTACTTACAGTTAGTTAGCTTAAAAAAGTGTCTAGATCGTATTTTTATCCAAAAAAATAGGCGATATACGTTTTATTAACAAATAATTAATTTAATAATAAGATAATAGAAATATTCCTTTGATTTTAAAAAAAAATATATGAATTTATATCCTTAGCTATAAAGACTAATAAAAAAATTCTACAGATAGCTCTTGTAACGCTTGGATGTTTGATTAAACATATGTAGGTGTTAAAAAAACACTAAGTTACATGTTTACATTCACTGAAAAAAACATTCAAAAAGAAAATAATACTATCTGATAAACTAATTTAATTTTTTTTAAACTTTATAGTTTTTCACTCCGCTTTGTGTTAATTAATTTATTTTAACACGTATCTGACGGGAAAAAAAGTATATTATACAAAACTAACTTATTATTTATTTTATAATAAAATTGATTAAAAATGTTCATTTACCAAAATAATTGTGACATACCGTTTACTTAAATAATGGCAGCACTGAAAATGAAGTAAATTTCAGATCAGAGGGGATGCAGCAAGTGAATTCAATCATTGAAGAAGAGAGAATTAATTTAAGTGGGAAAAATAAGCAGAAATGAACCAAATCGAATTTATATATTCGAACCCAGACACAAGAAAGAATTAGATACTTTGCGAAAGCGACGCGCTGTGCAACTTTGCCACACAGACCCGTAGCGGAGAGTGAAAATAGGCAATAATAATGAATGGGAGGTTCAAATTGAAATTAATTTTTAATTGAGGGGATCAACAGGATATTCACATAACTATTGAAAGATTTCGATTGAAGATTAAATTTAAATGTAACGCAAAAAATGTATTGATTTATGACATATTAAGAACACGCAATTAATAATAAAGAATATTTAATATATATATATATATGAGCATTAGCTTTTTTTTTCTAAGGAAGTGATGCAAAAAAAAGGTTCGAAATGGGCAAATTCTTCGATTTTAATTATGAAATTATATGTCAAAAAAAGAAATATAGATTAGGCATTATTTTAAAGTAAACTATAAGTTTTATGAAAGAAAACAAAAATTTTGATACTGATAAATATTTTAAATGAATCTTAGATTTGCATTGAATGCATTTTTTCATCTTAATCTGACATATATAATTATTAAATTTTGAAAATTATATACAGAAAAATTGAAGAAAATTGAAGGAAAAATAACTTTTTCACTCGCATTTTTTTATATGTCAAAAAAAGAAATATACTTTAGGCATTGTTTTAAAGTAAACTATATAAGTTTTATGAAAGAGAACAAAAATTTCGATACTGATAAATATTTTAAATGAATCTCGGAAATGCATTGAATGCATTTTATCATCTTAATCTGACATATATAGTTATTTAATTTTGAAAATTATATAAAGAAAAATTAACGAAAAAATAACTTTTTCACTCATATTTTTTTTTACTCGCCAAAGTTACTGATTTCCCCCTGTTTAAGGCAGTATTTTTTTAGTGTAACCCTTGAGTTAGATGCGGTCGACGGCGAAACATTTCAAAAGTCTTTGGCGCAAAGCTAATTTTCGACGCCAATGTTTGGATAAATGTAAAATCGCGTATTATTAATTATTTTAAAAATCATTACCTTCATTTTTAGGGCATAATTTTTAAGTTAATGCTCTCAAACTTCACAAACTATTTGCATAAATAACTTACTTTTTAATAAAAAATGTACAAAAACTATTATTTAAGTTATTTCTCAGAAAAACAGCTGTTTACGAAAATCACAAAATGTTTTTTAAAATCCGTAATTTTGAAGCAATTTTTTCAATCTTCGTATTCGTTACGTATAATATTGCTTTACACATGGAAAAAAAGTTTTGTGAGATTACCTTCATAAATGACAAAGTTTTTCAATGTGAAGTAAAAATTGGGACTACTTTTTAAAAATTCTTTAAAAAAATAGTTTTGGGAATTTTGTTTTTTAAATGAATGGATCTAAAAGAGAAAGGCTTGAAATTAATTAGTGTAGAATATCGATTTAATAACACGAAAAGAAATTCATACGCAACGATTTAGAATTAATTTTCATAAAAACGCATCAATTTTAACACTATTTTAATAAATTCGAAAAAAATATAAAATATCGCTATTTTACAAAAACAATTATACCGTATCGTGGCGAAGTAAATGATCTTTCCGATTCTGTAATTGTTTTTTGTCTGGTTTTAAAAGTATTTATCGTATGGCAATTTAAAGATGGTCGAAAACGTCGGATCAACGCTCTGCCGAAACGGAACGGAAGTTCTGCCAAGTAAACAAACGGCAGGAGTAAAACAATTAGGCGTTTTAAGGTTTTTAATTAATATCTTTTCAACTAATTACAATATCGGAATATAATGGGCAATATGGCTCCACTGGAAAATTCCCGATCTTTTGGTACCTTCCGCGACTTTCTGAGTCGTACGGTTCATGAGAAGATAGACGCACATACATACATACATAGATACGTTTGTTTACCTTCGAATTTTAATAGTTTCAGACTAGCTTTCATGGCCCGGCGTTGCACGGGCTTTCCCTAATTTTATAAATTTTCCGTTCTCTTCACAAAATCAGCATGACCAATATTCTTCTGCGAAGTAACTTTGGCTTCTATGTTTTTTCCTCTCCTCTAAGCCCGGCGTTGCACGGGCTTTTACCGAGTGTTTAACTTAATCCCCATTAGAATTTTCTCTTTCTCTCATGATGCCAGAACTTCTGTGTGGGTGTGTACACGTACGATGCGAGTGCATGGCCCGGCATCGCTCGGGCTTTCTCGCTTAATATTTTCCCTTCCCTTCAATAAATCAGCAATTTCAATATTCTTTTTCAAAATTAGTTTGACTTCCTTATTTCTCCCCCCCCCCGTCACACTTAGCCGGGCGTTGTACGGGTTTTTACCGAGTGAATTACTTAATCACCACGGGAATATCCTGTTTCCCTCAGGACGACAACACTTCTGTGTGTGTGTACGCGTGCAATGTTAGTGAGTTCCAAAACAATGTCATTAAATTTCCCATTCTCGAAATTTGTTAACTTCTTTTCGTTGTGAGACGGGTTTCATTCCTTTCCATTTAACCCGGCGTTGCACGTACATATTCGAATGCAAAACATATTTCCATGGAAATTCCCCTTCCTTTATCGAAGTTAATGGTATATGTGTAATTCATATATATTAACGTCATTACAATACACTTTTTCAAAATATCTTCCAGATCTTACTAATGTCAAACAGGTTTCTTTTCAGGTCACAGTGTTACAGTGACTTTTTTGAGTGTAGAACTATTTCCCTCCTTACTCTCCCCTCAGGTATAAGATTTATCTTCAAATTTCTATTACTGACTTTTCAAAAACAATATCGCTTTAGTGAAAAAATAATAAATTTAAACAAAAAAAATAAAATTATTTTGATGCTTAAATAAAAAAAGTCATCATTTTTTTAGAATAGATAGTTTTTAGGAAACTAAAATACTAAAATAATTTTAGATTTTCATTAATCAATCAATCGTTACTAACAGTTAGTTAGCTTAAAAAAGTGTCTAGATCGTATTTTTATCCAAAAAAATAGGCGATATTCGTTTTATTAACAAATAATTAATTTAATAATACGATAATAGAAATATTCCTTTGATTTTAAAAATAATATATGAATTTATATCCTTAGCTATAAATACTAATAAAAAAATTCTACAGATAGCTCTTGTAACGCTTCGATGTTTGATTAAACATATGTAGATGTTAAAAAAACACTAAGTTATATGTTTACATTCACTGAAAAAAACATTCAAAAAGAAAATAATACTATCTGATAAACTAATTTAATTTTTTTTAATTTTATAGTTTTTCACTCCGCTTTGTGTTAATTAATTTATTTTAACACGTATCTGACGGGAAAAAAGTATATTATACAAAACTAACTTATTATTTATTTTATAATAAAATTGATTAAAAATGTTCATTTACCAAAATAATTGTGACATACCGTTTACTTAAATAATGGCAGCACTGAAAATGAAGTAAATTTCAGATCAGAGGGGATGCAGCAAGTGAATTCAATCATTGAAGAAGAGAGAATTAATTTAAGTGGGAAAAATAAGCAGAAATGAACAAAATCGAATTCTATAGATTCGAACCCAGACACAAGAAAGAATTAGATACTTTGCGAAAGCGACGCGCTGTGCAACTATGCCACACAGTCCCGTAGCGGAGAGTGAAAATAGGCAATAATAATAAATGGGAGGTTCAAATTGAAATTAATTTTTAATTGAGGGGATCCACAGGATATTCACATAACTATTGAAAGATTTCGATTGAAGATTAAATTTAAATGTTTCGCAAAAAATGTATTGATTTATGACATATTAAGAACACGCAATTAATAATAAAGAACATTTAATATATATATATATATATATATATGAGCATTAGCTTTTTTTTTTCTAAGGAAGTTATGCAAAAAAAAGGATCGAAATGGGCAAATTCTTCGATTTTAATTATGAAATTATATGTCAAAAAAAGAAATATAGATTAGGCATTATTTTAAAGTAAACTATAAGTTTTATGAAAGAGAACAAAAATTTCGATACTGATAAATATTTTAAATGAATCTCGGAAATGCATTGAATGCATTTTATCATCTTAATCTGACATATATAGTTATTTAATTTTAAAAATTATATAAAGAAAAATTAACGAAAAAATAACTTTTTCACTCATATTTTTTTTTACTCGACAAAGTTACTGATTTCCCCCTGTTTAAGGCAGTATTTCTTTAGTGTAACCCTTAAATTAGATGCGGTCGACGGCGAAACATTTCAAAAGTCTTTGGCGCAAAGCTTATTTTCGACGCCAATGTTTGGATAAATGTAAAATCGCCTATTATTAATTATTTTAAAAATCATTACCTTCATTTTTAGGGCATAATTTTTAAGTTAATGCTCTCAAACTTCACAAACTATTTGCATAAATAACGTACTTTTTAATAAAAAATGTACAAAAACTTTTATTTAAGTTATTTCTCAGAAAAACAGCTGTTTACGAAAATCACAAAATGTTTTTTAAAATCCGTAATTTTGAAGCAATTTTTTCAATCTTCGTATTTGTTACGTATAATATTGCTTTACACATGGAAAAAAGGTTTTGTGAGATTACCTTCATAAATGACAAAGTTTTTCAATGTGAAGTAAAAATTGGGACTACTTTTTAAAAATTCTTTAAAAAAATAGTTTTTGGAATTTTGTTTTTTAAATGAATGGATCTAAAAGATAAAGGCTTGAAATTAATTAGTGTAGAATATCGATTTAATAACACGAAAAGAAATTCATACGCAACGATTTAGAATTAATTTTCATAAAAACGCATCAGTTTTAACACTATTTTAAAAAATTCGAAAAAAATAGAAATTATCGTTATTTTACAAAACCAATTATACCGTATCGTGGCGAAATAAATGATCTTTCCGATTCTGTAATTATGTTTTGTCTGATTTCAACAGTGGAAATTGGATGACAATTTTAAAATGGTTTAAAACGTCGAATAACCGCTCAGCCGAAACGGAACGGAAGTTCCGCCAAGTAAACAACCGGCAGGAGTAAAACAATTAGGCGTTTTAAAGTTTTTAATTAATATCTTTTCAACTAATTACAATATCGGAATATAATGGGCAATACGGCTCCCCTGGAAAATTCCCGATCTTTTGGTACCTTCCGCGACTTTCTGAGTCGTACGGTTCGTAAGAAGATAGACGCACATACATACATACATAGATACTTTTGTTTACCTTCGAATTTTAATAGTTTCAGACTAGCTTTCATGGCCCGGCGTTGCACGGGCTTTCCCTAATTTTATAAATTTTCCGTTCTCTTCACAAAATCAGCATGACCAATATTCTTCTTCGAAGTAACTGTGGGTTCTATGTTTTTTCCTCTCCTCTAAGCCCGGCGTTGCACGGGCTTTTACCGAGTGTTTAAGGTATCCGACTACGTTGAAAATGCCATTTTCGGTCAAAAATCGCATTTCCGTTTTATTTTACCATTTTAAAGTTCAAGCAATTAGCTTTCTAAATCTGTCTTTGTTTTGTCTGTGCGATAATTAGAAAAAAAGTTACAGATGTTTAAAATATTTTTACAGCTGTCATTCGAAACCGGAAGTGGTGAAATCGAAACCGGAAGTTGTCTGTTTAACATGCTTTTTACCGATAATTTTTGCAGTTTCAACCCATTATAATTTTAAAAACTATTTCTGACAATTTTTTTAATTATTTAATTGATGGGCAACAATTTCGATCTTTTAATTCGAATCTTGCGATTGGCAACATTTGTTTCTTCTGACCTCACATGTTTTTGTTTTGATTTGTGCCTTATGAAATTTGATCCTAAATTTCTTCTAAAAACTTAACTTTTTTCGATTTAATTGTACAATTTTTGATCGTTGATGGTTTCTAGACATTCTGCTTTTAAAAATTCAAGTTATAATGGTTCATAAAACTATAAAAATAACTTCTTGAAAATGCAACAGTGGACTGATAACAGTAGATTGGTAACAAAAACATTGGAAGTAGCAAATATTCAAACTTGTAATGAACAAAAACTGGATTCACTGAAGAATTTTTCACAGTGCAAAGAATGTTTTAATGGAACATTAAGAGGTTATGGAATATTTTATTTAAATATTTTGGGAAGTATGTTTTTCTCAATTTGTGTTTCATCAATTGTTTTGAGAAGAATCTGTACCTGCATGAAGATTACTTGTTTGGACTGACTTCTAATGTGACTTTAAAATGCTCCAAATGTACTTTTATTGTCAATTTTTCAGCTACTAAAAAGCTTAAAAACCAAACTTCAATTAATTTGCAACTTATTTGTGGAATGTGAGTTATTGGAAGATGACATTTGTCTGCGAAAAAGTTACGTGCTAAGCTGAATATGTTATGCCGTATGGCAAAAAGAGCATATAGACTTTGTGAAAGAAATATCTTGGCTGCTGCTACATCAACGGCTAAAGATGTCATGAATGCTGCTGTGTTGGTTGTAAAAAGCATTACAAAATGTTCCAACACGTCAATTGGAGAATGTGGAATATCCGTTGACGACAGATACATGGACATTCTTCCCTAAAAGTTTCTATAGAAACTTTATCCATCACCACTGGGAAACTTCCAGATTAGGAAATTATGTCTAAGTTTTGTAGAACTCTAAATGTCTAGTCGAACATGCGTGTTCCTGCATTCATCTGGTATTTACTTCAATCATGGAATCTGTTTGTGCGTACAAAATCTTTGTGTGATTTTATACCACGAGATCTTAAAACAATGTTGATTTCTATGGTGTGTGATGGTGATTCCCAAGGATACATTTTAGTTAAAGATCTATTTGATGTCAACAGTGTCATAAAATGAGTGCCTAATATACTTCTAAGAAAGAGTGAGTATTCGGCAAAGAAAACTTAGAAAAAGCCAGAAAAACCTCGGTGGGAAAGAAAAACTTTCCAGTGTTATGATTAATAAAATTCAAAACTATTATGGCAGTAACACCAATCACGTCAAAGCTCTGCTAAGTGCGGCATTTTTTCTCGGTGGCTCCATCAAGAGATACCCATGTGTGCACCATGCCCAAATGGAGCTGAGAGCTGGTGTGAGTATCAATGAAGAATAGCCACCGGAAAAAATATATATAAATAAAGGTGTAAGCCTTTCCATGAAACTTTTAAATATTGTTAAACCTGTGTATACAAAGTTGTTTGATAAGCAGTTATTATAAAATTGCCTCCACGGTGTGACACAAATGTAAACAAATCATTTAACGCGTTTTTTCGGCAAATTGTTCTGAAAGAAACTTTTATTGAGCTGAAAACATTTTCTTTGGGTACCCATATTGCTGTCATTATTTTTAACAAGGCTTTTATTTGTTTGTTTGAAAGCTTTTGGCATAAATGCAAATTATTATACACTGCGTGATGACAGATTTCTTGCCATCATTCGCACAGTGACTCGAAACAACATTCTTTGCCTTTTTAAAAATCAGCCAGAAAAAAAATATAGGCCCCAAAGAAAGTTAAAATTTAATAATATAGCAAGGAGTGGAGGTGTTAAATATAAATCATTAGAGTTTTAGTAATATACTTGTGATATTTTGTTTTGAAATTACATTTATAAAGTTTAAATGCATTTTTCTCAAAACTGTTTTTTTGTAAATTTCTTGATATTTCAAATGTGATATCTAAAGAGCCAATAGAGATACTTGTATGAAATTTTACACAAATGTTATTAATAGTATTATCTAGAGGTTGGACTAGCAGCTAAGAAATTGAACAATTTTTAGTGATTTTATAGTTGGATTTCCTTATAAAAGTATCGAAAATTTGAATGAAATTCATAGGTTGTAGCTTCGATTAGCTATAACTTTTGATTAAAAGAAAATAATTTAAAACTTGTAGTACAACCTCTAGAAATGTGTTTGAAAAATGTGCTGCAGCAATTTTTTTTGTAAAATATAAATTATTTTTAAAAATAGAGCCTTTGAAAAAATTAAAAAAATTAATTAAAATTTCATTAAAATTTTATTAAAATTTTAAATTTTTGTAAATTTTAATGTATGTATATTATTTATAACTGTGTTTTTTATCATAGTGCAAAAAATGAAATTAAAAATGTAAATATTTTAGTGAATTTTAGAAAAATAAAAAAATAGGTCTCCGAACGTAGTCGGATACCTTAACTTAATCCCCATTAGAATTTTCTCTTTCCCTCATGATGCCAGAACTTCTGTGTGGGTGTGTACACGTACGATGCGAGTGCATGGCCCGGCATCGCTCGGGCTTTCTCGCTTAACATTTTCCCTTCCCTTCAATAAATCAGCAATTTCAATATTCTTTTTCAAAATTAGTTTGACTTCCTTATTTCTCCCCCCCCCGTCACACTTAGCCGGGCGTCGTACGGGTTTTTACCGAGTGAATTACTTAATCACCACGGGAATATCCTGTTTCCATCAGGACGACAACACTTCTGTGTGTGTGTACGCGTGCAATGTAAGTGAGTTCCAAAACAATGTCATTAAATTTCCCATTCTCGAAATTTGTTAACTTCTTTTCGTTGTGAGACGGGTTTCATTCCTTTCCATTTAACCCGGCGTTGCACGTACATATTCGAATGCAAAACATATTTCCATGGAAATTCCCCTTCCTTTATCGAAGTTAATGGTATATGTGTAATTCATATATATTAACGTCATTACAATACACTTTTTCAAAATATCTTCCAGATCTTACTAATGTCAAACAGGTTTCTTTTCAGGTCACAGTGTTACAGTGACTTTTTTGAGTGTAGAACTATTTCCCTCCTTACTCTCCCCTCAGGTATAAGATTTATCTTCAAATTTCTATTACTGACTTTTCAAAAACAATATCGCTTTAGTGAAAAAATAATAAATTTAAACAATAAAAATAAAATTATTTTGATGCTTAATTAAAAAAGTCATCATTTTTTTAGAATAGATAGTTTTTAGGAAACTAAAATACTAAAATAATTTTAGATTTTCATTAATCAATCAATAGTTACTTACATTTAGTTAGCTTAAAAAAGTGTCTAGATCGTATTTTTATCCAAAAAAATAGGCGATATACGTTTTATTAACAAATAATTTATTTAATAATAAGATAATAGAAATATTCCTTTGATTTAAAAAAAAAATATATGAATTTATATCCTTAGCTATGAAGACTAATAAAAAAATTCTACAGATAGCTCTTGTAACGCTTGGATGTTTGATTAAACATATGTAGGTGTTAAAAAAACACTAAGTTATAAGTTTACATTCACTGAAAAAACATTCAAAAAGAAAATAATACTATCTGATAAACTAATTTAATTTTTTTTAACTTTATAGTTTTTCACTCCGCTTTGTGTTAATTAATTTATTTTAACACGTATATGACGGGAAAAAAAGTATATTATACAAAACTAACTTATTATTTATTTTATAATAAAATTGATTAAAAATGTTCATTTACCAAAATAATTGTGACATACCGTTTACTTAAATAATGGCAGCACTGAAAATGAAGTAAATTTCAGATCAGAGGGGATGCAGCAAGTGAATTCAATCATTGAAGAAGAGAGAATTAATTTAAGTGGGAAAAATAAGCAGAAATGAACAAAATCGAATTCTATAGATTCGAACCCAGACACAAGAAAGAATTAGATACTTTGCGAAAGCGACGCGCTGTGCAACTATGCCACACAGTTCCGTAGCGGAGAGTGAAAATAGGCAATAATAATAAATGGGAGGTTCAAATTGAAATTAATTTTTAATTGAGGGGATCCACAGGATATTCACATAACTATTGAAAGATTTCGATTGAAGATTAAATTTAAATGTTTCGCAAAAAATGTATTGATTTATGACATATTAAGAACACGCAATTAATAATAAAGAATATTTAATATATATATATATATATATTTGAGCATTAGCTTTTTTTTTCTAAGGAAGTTATGCAAAAAAAAGGATCGAAATGGGCAAATTCTTCGATTTTAATTATGAAATTATATGTCAAAAAAAGAAATATAGATTAGGCATTATTTTAAAGTAAACTATAAGTTTTATGAAAGAAAACAAAAATTTTGATACTGATAAATATTTTAAATGAATCTTAGATTTGCATTGAATGCATTTTTTCATCTTAATCTGACATATATAATTATTAAATTTTGAAAATTATATACAGAAAAATTGAAGAAAATTGAAGGAAAAATAACTTTTTCACTCGCATTTTTTTATATGTCAAAAAAAGAAATATACATTAGGCATTATTTTAAAGTAAACTATAAGTTTTATGAAAGAGAACAAAAATTTCGATACTGATAAATATTTTAAATGAATCTCGGAAATGCATTGAATGCATTTTATCATCTTAATCTGACATATATAGTTATTTAATTTTAAAAATTATATAAAGAAAAATTAACGAAAAAATAACTTTTTCACTCATATTTTTTTTTACTCGCCAAAGTTACTGATTTCCCCCTGTTTAAGGCAGTATTTCTTTAGTGTAACCCTTAAATTAGATGCGGTCGACGGCGAAACATTTCAAAAGTCTTTGGCGCAAAGCTTATTTTTGACGCCAATGTTTGGATAAATGTAAAATCGCCTATTATTAATTATTTTAAAAATCATTACCTTCATTTTTAGGGCATAATTTTTAAGTTAATGCTCTCAAACTTCACAAACTATTTGCATAAATAACGTACTTTTTAATAAAAAATGTACAAAAACTTTTATTTAAGTTATTTCTCAGAAAAACAGCTGTTTACGAAAATCACAAAATGTTTTTTAAAATCCGTAATTTTGAAGCAATTTTTTCAATCTTCGTATTTGTTACGTATAATATTGCTTTACACATGGAAAAAAGGTTTTGTGAGATTACCTTCATAAATGACAAAGTTTTTCAATGTGAAGTAAAAATTGGGACTACTTTTTAAAAATTCTTTAAAAAAATAGTTTTGGGAATTTTGTTTTTTAAATGAATGGATCTAAAAGATAAAGGCTTGAAATTAATTAGTGTAGAATATCGATTTAATAACACGAAAAGAAATTCATACGCAACGATTTAGAATTAATTTTAATAAAAACGCATCAGTTTTAACACTATTTTAAAAAATTCGAAAAAAATAGAAAATATCGTTATTTTACAAAAACAATTATACCGTATCGTATCGAAATAAATGATCTTTCCGATTATGTAATTATGTTTTGTCTGATTTCAACAGTGGAAATTGGATGACAATTTTAAAATGGTTTAAAACGTCGAATAACCGCTCAGCCGAAACGGAACGGAAGTTCCGCCAAGTAAACAACCGGCAGGAGTAAAACAATTAGGCGTTTTAAGGTTTTTAATTAATATCTTTTCAACTAATTACAATATCGGAATATAATGGGCAATACGGCTCCCCTGGAAAATTCCCGATCTTTTGGTACCTTCCGCGACTTTCTGAGTCGTACGGTTCGTAAGAAGATAGACGCACATACATACATACATAGATACTTTTGTTTACCTTCGAATTTTAATAGTTTCAGACTAGCTTTCATGGCCCGGCGTTGCACGGGCTTTCCCTAATTTTATAAATTTTCCGTTCTCTTCACAAAATCAGCATGACCAATATTCTTCTTCGAAGTAACTGTGGGTTCTATGTTTTTTCCTCTCCTCTAAGCCCGGCGTTGCACGGGCTTTTACCGAGTGTTTAACTTAATCCCCATTAGAATTTTCTCTTTCCCTCATGATGCCAGAACTTCTGTGTGGGTGTGTACACGTACGATGCGAGTGCATGGCCCGGCATCGCTCGGGCTTTCTCGCTTAACATTTTCCCTTCCCTTCAATAAATCAGCAATTTCAATATTCTTTTTCAAAATTAGTTTGACTTCCTTATTTCTCCCACCCCCCGTCACACTTAGCCGGGCGTTGTACGGGTTTTTACCGAGTGAATTACTTAATCACCACGGGAATATCCTGTTTCCCTCAGGAAGACAACACTTCTGTGTGTGTGTACGCGTGCAATGTAAGTGAGTTCCAAAACAATGTCATTAAATTTCCCATTCTCGAAATTTGTTAACTTCTTTTCGTTGTGAGACGGGTTTCATTCCTTTCCATTTATTCCGGCGTTGCACGTACATATTCGAATGCAAAACATATTTCCATGGAAATTCCCGTTTCTTTATCGAAGTTCCTGGTATATGTGTAATTCATATATATTAACGTCATTACAATACACTTTTTCAAAATATCTTCCAGATCTTACTAATGTCAAACAGGTTTCTTTTCAGGTCACAGTGTTACAGTGACTTTTTTGAGTGTAGAACTATTTCCCTCCTTACTCTCCCCTCAGGTATAAGATTTATCTTCAAATTTCTATTACTGACTTTTCAAAAACAATATCGCTTTAGTGAAAAAATAATAAATTTAAACAATAAAAATAAAATTATTTTGATGCTTAATTAAAAAAGTCATCATTTTTTTAGAATAGATAGTTTTTAGGAAACTAAAATACTAAAATAATTTTAGATTTTCATTAATCAATCAATCGTTACTTACAGTTAGTTAGCTTAAAAAAGTGTCTAGATCGTATTTTTATCCAAAAAAATAGGCGATATACGTTTTATTAACAAATAATTAATTTAATAATAAGATAATAGAAATATTCCTTTGATTTTAAAAAAAAATATATGAATTTATATCCTTAGCTATAAAGACTAATAAAAAAATTCTACAGATAGCTCTTGTAACGCTTGGATGTTTGATTAAACATATGTAGGTGTTAAAAAAACACTAAGTTATATGTTTACATTCACTGAAAAAAACATTCAAAAAGAAAATAATACTATCTGATAAACTAATTTAACTTTTTTTTAACTTTATAGTTTTTCACTCCGCTTTGTGTTAATTAATTTATTTTAACACGTATCTGACGGGAAAAAAAGTATATTATACAAAACTAACTTATTATTTATTTTATAATAAAATTGATTAAAAATGTTCATTTACCAAAATAATTGTGACATACCGTTTACTTAAATAATGGCAGCACTGAAAATGAAGTAAATTTCAGTTCAGAGGGGATGCAGCAAGTGAATTCAATCATTGAAGAAGAGAGAATTAATTTAAGTGGGAAAAATAAGCAGAAATGAACCAAATCGAATTCTATAGATTCGAACCCAGACACAAGAAAGAATTAGATACTTTGCGAAAGCGACGCGCTGTGCAACTATGCCACACAGTCCCGTAGCGGAGAGTGAAAATAGGCAATAATAATAAATGGGAGGTTCAAATTGAAATTAATTTTTAATTGAGGGGATCCACAGGATATTCACATAACTATTGAAAGATTTCGATTGAAGATTGAAGTTAAATGTTTCGCAAAAAATGTATTGATTTATGACATATTAAGAACACGCAATTAATAATAAAGAACATTTAATATATATATATATATATATATATGAGCATTAGCTTTTTTTTTCTAAGGAAGTTATGCAAAAAAAAGGATCGAAATGGGCAAATTCTTCGATTTTAATTATGAAATTATATGTCAAAAAAGAAATATAGATTAGGCATTATTTTAAAGTAAACTATAAGTTTTATGAAAGAAAACAAAAATTTTGATACTGATAAATATTTTAAATGAATCTTAGATTTGCATTGAATGCATTTTTTCATCTTAATCTGACATATATAATTATTAAATTTTGAAAATTATATACAGAAAAATTGAAGAAAATTGAAGGAAAAATAACTTTTTCACTCGCATTTTTTTATATGTCAAAAAAAGAAATATACATTAGGCATTATTTTAAAGTAAACTATAAGTTTTATGAAAGAGAACAAAAATTTCGATACTGATAAATATTTTAAATGAATCTCGGAAATGCATTGAATGCATTTTATCATCTTAATCTGACATATATAGTTATTTAATTTTGAAAATTATATAAAGAAAAATTAACGAAAAAATAACTTTTTCACTCATATTTTTTTTTACTCGCCAAAAGTACTGATTTCTTCTGTTTAAGGCAGTATTTTTTTAGTGTAACCCTTGAGTTAGATGCGGTTGACGGCGAAACATTTCAAAAGTCTTTGACGCAAAGCTAATTTTCGACGCCAATGTTTGGATAAATGTAAAATCGCGTATTATTAATTATTTTAAAAATCATTACCTTCATTTTTAGGGCATAATTTTAAAGTTAATGCTCTCAAACTTCACAAACTATTTGCATAAATAACTTACTTTTTCATAAAAAATGTACAAAAACTTTTATTTAATTTATTTCTCAGAAAAACAGCTGTTTACGAAAATCCCAAATTTTTTTTTAAAATCCGTAATTTTGAAGCAATTTTTTCAATCTTCGTATTTGTTACGTATAATATTGCTTTACACATGGAAAAAAGTTTTGTGAGATTACCTTCATAAATGACAAAGTTTTTCAATGTGAAGTAAAAATTGGGACTACTTTTTAAAAATTCTTTAAAAAAATAGTTTTGGGAATTTTGTTTTTTAAATGAATGGATCTAAAAGAGAAAGGCTTGAAATTAATTAGTGTAGAATATCGATTTAATAACACGAAAAGAAATTCATACGCAACGATTTAGAATTAATTTTCATAAAAACGCATCAGTTTTAACACTATTTTAAAAAATTCGAAAAAAATAGAAAATATCGTTATTTTACAAAAACAATTATACCGTATCGTGGCGAAATAAATGATCTTTCCGATTCTGTAATTATGTTTTGTCTGATTTCAACAGTGGAAATTGGATGACAATTTTAAAATGGTGAAAACGTCGAATAACCGCTCGCCGAAACGGAACGGAAGTTCCGCCAAGTAAACAACGGCAGGAGTAAAACAATTAGGCGTTTTAAGGTTTTTAATTAATATCTTTTCAACTAATTACAATATCGGAATATAATGGGCAATACGGCTCCCCTGGAAAATTCCCGATCTTTTGGTACCTTCCGCGACTTTCTGAGTCGTACGGTTCGTAAGAAGATAGACGCACATACATACATACATAGATACGTTTGTTTACCTTCGAATTTTAATAGTTTCAGACTAGCTTTCATGGCCCGGCGTTGCACGGGCTTTCCCTAATTTTATAAATTTTCCGTTCTCTTCACAAAATCAGCATGACCAATATTCTTCTTCGAAGTAACTTTGGCTTCTATGTTTTTTCCTCTCCTCTAAGCCCGGCGTTGCACGGGCTTTTACCGAGTGTTTAACTTAATCCCCATTAGAATTTTCTCTTTCCCTCATGATGCCAGAACTTCTGTGTGGGTGTGTACACGTACGATGCGAGTGCATGGCCCGGCATCGCTCGGGCTTTCTCGCTTAACATTTTCCCTTCCCTTCAATAAATCAGCAATTTCAATATTCTTTTTCAAAATTAGTTTGACTTCCTTATTTCTCCCCCCCCCGTCACACTTAGCCGGCGTTGTACGGGTTTTTACCGAGTGAATTACTTAATCACCACGGGAATATCCTGTTTCCCTCAGGACGACAACACTTCTGTGTGTGTGTACGCGTGCAATGTAAGTGAGTTCCAAAACAATGTCATTAAATTTCCCATTCTCGAAATTTGTTAACTTCTTTTCGTTGTGAGACGGGTTTCATTCCTTTCCATTTAACCCGGCGTTGCACGTACATATTCGAATGCAAAACATATTTCCATGGAAATTCCCCTTCCTTTATCGAAGTTCCTGGTATATGTGTAATTCATATATATTAACGTCATTACAATACACTTTTTCAAAATATCTTCCAGATCTTACTGATGTCAAACAGGTTTCTTTTCAGGTCACAGTGTTACAGTGACTTTTTTGAGTGTAGAACTATTTTCCTCCTTACTCTCCCCTCAGGTATAAGATTTATCTTCAAATTTCTATTACTGACTTTTGAAAAACAATATCGCTTTAGTGAAAAAATAATAAATTTAAACAATAAAAATAAATTATTTTGATGCTTAATTAAAAAAAGTCATCATTTTTTTAGAATAGATAGTTTTTAGGAAACTAAAATACTAAAATAATTTTCAGATTTTCATTAATCAATCAATCGTTACTTACAGTTAGCTTAAAAATGTGACTCTAGATCGTATTTTTATCCAAAATAATAGGCGATATATGTTTTATTAACAAATAATTAATTTAATAATAAATAATAGAAATATTCCTTTGATTTTAAAAAAAAATATATGAATTTATATCCTTAGCTATAAATACTAATAAAAAAATTATACAGATAGCTCTTGTAACGCTTGGATGTTTGATTAAACATATGTAAGTGTTAAAAAAACACTAAGTTATATGTTTACATTCACTGAAATAAAACATTCAAAAAGAAAATAATACTATTTGATCAAAACGTTTAATTTTTTTAAATTTTATAGTTTTTCACTTCGCTTTGTGTTAATTAATTTATTTTAACACGTATCTGACGAAAAAAAAGTATATTATACAAAACTAACTTATTATTTATTTTAGAATAAAATTGATTAAAAATGTTCATTTAGCAAATTAATTGTGACGTACCGTTTACTTAAATAATGGTAGCACTGAAAATGAAGTCAAATTCAGATCAGTGGGTGGGCAGGGTGAAGAAATTTTTCAAATTACAAAATTTCACTACTATTTTAAATCTTGAAGTAAAATTGTGAGGATTTTTTGAAATATTCGACACACGGGAAAAAAGTTTCATGCAATTATCTTTATAAATAAAGAAATTATTAAATGATGTTTTAAGTATTTTGAGTGTTTTATTAAATTTGTTTCGAATGCGTAACATATTGCCATGGAAATTCACCTTCCTTTATCAAAGTTCATGGTATGTGTGTGATTCGTTTATATTAAAGTCATTACAATTAAATTTTTCGAATTATCTTCTAGATCTTACTTTTTATCCAAAATAGTAGGCGATATGCTTTTTATTAACAAAGCATTAATTTAATAATGAAATAATAGAAATTTTTTTTTGATTTTAAAAAATATATTAATTTAAATCCATTATCTATAAATAATAATAAAAAAAATTCTACACATAGCTCTTGAAACGTTTGGATGTTTGATTAAACATATTTAAGTGCTAAAAAAACACTATGTGGGAAAACCTAGTTATAAGTACACATTCACTGAAAAAACATTCAAAAAGAAAATAACACTATGTGATAAAACATTTAATTTTTAAATTTAAAATTTTAGTTTTTCATTCGACACTGTGTTAATTAAATTATTTAAGCACGTATCTGAAGAAAAAAAGTTTTTTATACAAAACTAACCTATTAATTATTTTATGATAAAATTGATTTAAAATGTTCATAAGCGTAAATTTCCATATTCACAGTATAAAATTCAAAAAGAAAATATACATGTGATAAAAATATATTTCAGAATATTTCCTTTTTTTATGATATATTTTTCATATATTCCACTGTTCTTCAATAAAGCAATCTTTAATAATAAAAAACTATGTTTGTGTCCCGGCCAAATGATTTAAGGGAATTCCAATATTTACTACATCAGCGAAACTCAAAACAACCGTTACTTTCACGTCTTCCAAACAGAAAGCAAACGCAAAGTGACCTTGACGCAAATCATGGTTTTTATTATGGAATTATATGTCAAAAAAGAACTATACATTAGGCATTATTTTAAATTGAACTATAAATTTATGAAAGAGAAGAAAAATTTCGATACTGATAAATATTTTAAATGAATCTCAGAAATGCATTGAATGCATTTTATCCTCTTAATCTGACATATATAGTTATTTAATTTTGAAAATTATATAAAGAAAAATTGACGAAAAGGTAACTTTTTAACTCGCATTTTTTTTTTTTTACTCGCCAAAGGTACTGATTTCCCCCTGTTTAAGGCAGTATTTTTTTAGTGTAACCCTTGAGTTAGATGCGGTCGACGGCGAAACATTTCAAAAGTCTTTGGCGCAAAGCTAATTTTCGACGCCAATGTTTGGATAAATGTAAAATCGCGTATTATTAATTATTTTAAAAATCATTACCTTCATTTTTAGGGCATAATTTTTAAGTTAATGCTCTCAAACTTCACAAACTATTTGCATAAATAACTTACTTTTTAATAAAAAATGTACAAAAACTATTATTTAAGTTATTTCTCAGAAAACAGCTGTTTACGAAAATCCCAAATTTTTTTTTAAAATCCGTAATTTTGAAGCAATTTTTTCAATCTTCGTATTTGTTACGTATAATATTGCTTTACACATGGAAAAAAGTTTTGTGAGATTACCTTCATAAATGACAAAGTTTTTCAATGTGAAGTAAAAATTGGGACTACTTTTTAAAAATTCTTTAAAAAAATAGTTTTGGGAATTTTGTTTTTTAAATGAATGTATCTAAAAGAGAAAGGCTTGAAATTAATTAGTGTAGAATATCGATTTAATAACACGAAAAGAAATTCATACGCAACGATTTAGAATTAATTTTATAAAAACGCATCAGTTTTAACACTATTTAAAAAATTCGAAAAAAATAGGAAATACCTTATTTTACAAAAAAATATTATACCGTATCGTGGCGAAATAAATGATCTTTCCGATTCTGTAATTATGTTTTGTCTGATTTCAACAGTGGAAATTGGATGACAATTTTAAAATGGTGGAAAACGTCGAATAACCGCTCAGCCGAAACGGAACGGAAGTTCCGCCAAGTAAACAACGGCAGGAGTAAAACAATTAGGCGTTTTAAGGTTTTTAATTAATATCTTTTCAAATAATTACAATATCGGAATATAATGGGGAATACTGCTCCCATGGAAAATTCCCGATCTTTTGGTACCTTCCGCGACTTTCTGAGTCGTACGGTTCGTGAGAAGATAGACGCACATACATACATACATAGATTACGTTTGTTTACCTTCGAATTTTAAGAGTTTCAGACTAGCTTTCATGGCCCGGCGTTGCACGGGCTTTCTCTAATTTTATAAATTTTCCGTTCTCTTCACAAAATCAGCATGACCAATATTCTTTTTCGAAGTAACTTTGGCTTCTATGTTTTTTCATCTCCTCTAAGCCTGCCGTTGCACGGGCTTTTACCGAGTGTATAACTTAATCCCCCATTAGAACTTTCTCTTTCCCTCATGATGCCAGAACTTCTGTGTGGGTGCGTACACGTACGATGCGAGTGCATGGCCCGGCATCGCTCGGGCTTTCTCGCTTAACATTTTCCCTTCCCTTCAATAAATCAGCAATTTCAATATTCTTTTTCAAAATTAGTTTGACTTCCTTATTTCTCCCCCCCCCCGTCCACTAGTCGGTGTTGTACGGGTTTTTACCGAGTGAATTACTTAATCACCACGGAATATCCTGTTTCCTCAGGACGACAACACTTCTGTGTGTGTGTACGCGTGCAATGTAAGTGAGTTCCAAAACAATGTCATTAAATTTCCCATTCTCGAAATTTGTTAACTTCTTTTCGTTGTGAGACGGGTTTTATTCCTTTCCATTTAACCCGGCGTTGCACGTACATATTCGAATGCAAAACATATTTCCATGGAAATTCCCTTCCTTTATCGAAGTTCCTGGTATATGTGTAATTCATATATTTTAACGTCATTACAATACACTTTTTCTAAATATCTTCCAGATCTTACTGATGTCAAACAGGTTTCTTTCAGGTCACAGTGTTACAGTGACTTTTTTGAGTGTAGAACTATTTTCCTCCTTACTCTCCCCTCAGGTATAAGATTTATCTTCAAATTACTATTACTGACTTTGGAAAAACAATATCGCTTTAGTGAAAAATAATAAATTTAAACAATAAAAATAAAATTATTTTGATGCTTAATTAAAAAAAGTCATCATTTTTTTAGAATAGATAGTTTTTAGGAAACTAAAATACTAAAATAATTTTAGATTTTCATTAATCAATCAATCGTTACTTACAGTTAGTTAGCTTAAAAAGTGTCTAGATCGTATTTTTATCCAAAATAATAGGCGATATACGTTTTATTAACAAATAATTAATTTAATAATAAGATAATAGAAATATTCCTTTGATTTTAAAAAAAATATATGAATTTATATCCTTAGCTATAAATACTAATAAAAAAATTCTACAGATAGCTCTTGTAACGCTTGGATGTTTGATTAACATATGTAGGTGTTAAAAAAACACTAAGTTATATGTTTACATTCACTGAAAAAAACATTCAAAAAGAAAATAATACTACTGATAAACTAATTTAATTTTTTTTAATTTTATAGTTTTTCACTCCGCTTTGTGTTAATTAATTTATTTTAACACGTATCTGACGGGAAAAAAGTATATTATACAAAACTAACTTATTATTTATTTTATAATAAATTGATTAACAATGTTCATTTACAAATTAATTGTGACATACCGTTTACTTAAATAATGGCAGCACTGAAAATGAAGTAAATTTCAGATCAGAGGGATGCAGCAAGTGATTCAATCATTGAAGAAGGAGAATTAATTTAAGTGGGAAAATAAGCAGAAATGAACAAATCGAATTCTATAGATTCGAACCAGAACAAGAAAGATTAGATACTTTGCGAAAGCGACGCGCTGTGCAACTTTGCCACACAGACCGTAGCGAAGAGTGAAAATAGGCAATAATAATGAATGGGAGGTCAAATTGAAATTAATTTTTAATTGAGGGGATCAACAGGATATTCACATAACTATTGAAAGATTTCGTATTGAAGATTAATTAAATGTAACGCAAAAATGTATTGATTTATGAATATTAAGAAACGCAATTAATAATAAAGAATTATTTAATATATATAATATTATTGAGCATTAGCTTTTTTTTTTTAAGGAAGTGATGCCAAAAAAAAGGTTCGAAATGGGCAAATTCTTCGATTTTAATTATGAAATTATATGTCAAAAAGAAATATAGATTAGGCATTAATTTTAAAGTAAACTATAAGTTTTATTGAACAAAACAAAATTTTGATACTGATAAATATTTTAAATGATCTAGATTTGCATTGAATGCATTTTTTCATCTTAATCTGACATATATAATTATCAAATTTTGAAAATTATATACAGAAAAAATTGACGAAATTGAAGGAAAAATAACTTTTTTACTCGCATTTTTTTATATGTCAAAAAAAGAAATATCATTAGGCATTATTTTAAGTAAACTATAAGTTTTATGAAAGAGAACAAAAATTTCGATACTGATAAATATTTTAAATGAATCTCGGAAATGCATTGAATGCATTTTATATCTTAATCTGACATATATAGTTATTTAATTTTGAAAATTATATAAAGAAAAATTGACGAAAAAATAACTTTTTCATCGTATTTTTTTTTACTCGCCAAAGTTACTGATTCCCCCTGTTTAAGGCAGTATTTTTTTAGTGTAACCCTTGATTAGATGCGGTCGACGGCGCGAAACATTTCAAAGTCTTTGGCGCAAAGCTAATTTTCGACGCCAATGTTTGGAAAATGTAAA
>BMAO01012032.1:0-25149 GCA_019973975.1 Trichonephila clavata
TGAACAAGATCATACTTTAAATTGAAAGAGATTGTGGGTTGTAAAGCATTATAGTTCACCCTATTACTTTTTTTATCCGTTGTGTTATTCTAATTTGTCGAAACTCGATTAAATTGTGATATTATATCAGCAAAAATATTATTTTCACCTTTAATGTATTGACTAATTGTCAAAATTTGCAGTGTTATAGAAATCCTTGGGATTGTCTAAGTGATGTGCTTTTCAAGTATTAATGAAAACTAATAATCGACAGCTTGATTCCTCTTGCAAAGACCAAATATTTATTATTCATCATAATAATTTAAATAGAAAATTAAATAGAAAGAGCGTATGAGTATAACAGTTATTTGTTATAAGTAAAATAATTTCTTTCGGTTTCTCATTTAATAATTTTAAATGAATTTTATGGTTTCTTCAAATTATCACCGGAAATGTTTGAAACAATTTCCTAATAGCTAATAATAAATCATCTTTTTGCAAACAAACTAGAGTCTAGAAGGCAAAAATACACTTTAATGTAGTTTTTTTTAATATGCCCTTAACCTTGTTTTTATCTTTATTTTTTACGTTTTTATTTAAAATGTTATATAATTAGAAAAAATATTCAAAGCAACAAATAAAAGATAAAAAGAAGATCCAGTCTATGTGAATATAAAATTTTTTAATATATATAAAATCATTGGCATTCTATAATGTTATCGGGTTTTGGCTTTTCATACTTAAGTACTTAAAACGATTTGTCTATTTAATTATTTTAATAATTTAATTGTCTGCATACTATAAAATATTTCTTCTACAATTACTAGTTTTGTAAGTGTCCACATTTGGTTTTTTTTTTTTTTGAAAAAATATATTCAGATTTTTTGTTAGAAAAATATCAATATAATCGTATCAATATAATGGTATAGAAAATATAAATTTCCTTAAAAATATGGGAATGACACTTTGAAATTTTATAGGCCAGCTTTGTTTCGATAATTAAAAGCTTTAATAAAGATTGAAAAAATCTTGTTGCAATTTTTTTTTAAATGTTTTGCAGAACTGGTCAATGGTATAGTACGTAAGCGCCGCAAATTATCAAATGACTTTCAAACGAAATATAATAAATAAAAATTTCAAAGCAGAAAATACGTCATTATGTACAAAGTTCGTTTATGTTTTTTTCATAATGCATTATTTATTTGAGCTTACAGTGTATTACTTACAAACAGCCGTGAAAATTCCAAAACACGTTAAGGTGGCAATTCTTACTCTGAATAATTTTCTGCTATGTATCTCCTCACCCTAAGATAAATAATAATTTTCTTTCCACACAGAAGTTTTCGGACACAATATTTTAAACACCTTTAGATCTGTTATACTATTATATAACTAATAATCTGTCATACTTTAATTGATCTGTTCTTTATAAACGTAGTTTTCTTAAGAAATAAGAGGGTTACTAGCAATCGGATATGGTGTATCTACCCTATTCTAGTATAACGGAAACGAAATCTTGAACTAAGTAGTTTATGTCCAGTTGTAAGTTCGAAACCTTGCACTGCAAAATATCGATCTTGTAGAAGGCTTGAAGCAATATTTCGATAAAAATTAATACACATGTGACCGCGGAGCTTATGGTCACTCAAATAAGATCATGGTAGTCTAATGGGTACGGTCACGAAGTCTATATCTCTATAAAAGATCCGATTTCCTACTTATATAAATACGTAAATTTGTTTTAATAAGTAAGCGTAGTTGAATTTTAATATATAATTATTTTAAGAATATTATTGTTAGTAAATATTATTTAAATGCAATTTTCGGCCAGAAAAATAAAACGTAAATACATATTTTCTTAGCTTTCTGCTTTTAAGAAAAATGCATTTCTACTTTTAATGTTGTGCCTATATATAGGCTACGATTTCTAAAGCTTTGCTGAACTAATATTTTTTAGATACATAAACTGGAAGTGGTTTTATTCCTAAACATTATAAAAATTTAGAGAAAATTTTAAAAATAACCCATTAATAAATTAATAGATCGTAAACCCAAAAACGTACATTTTTCTAAAATTTTGCTGTATTTTTTTTTGTTGTTAAAAATTGCTCTTTTAAAGATTGTGAAAATTAAAAACTCTCTTTGAAAAGTCACATAAATTTCTTCATTCGGAAATAGGTTTAAAACTTTATTTCTTTCAGATTTATTTGCTAGTAATAAACGACATAGTTTGCTAAAAAAAATTTATTTTAATAAATTTAAAAAATAATAAAAAAAATTTACATAATTTTCAGATCTTTAGTGTGGAGGAATTGAGAAAAAATCTTGTATGAGACTCATCTGCGACTTTGAACCGGCATCGATCTGCACGGTTACAAAATAATAACACGAAGTCGTTGTGCGTTTAAACTCACAGATATAAAAAAACTCCAAGACCGATGGCTACTGAGCGAAAGGATACAAAGCATGCATGTGATAAGTGTCACAGAATATTTGAATTCCGGAGACACTACTTAAAACACTTGGAAGTGCATAAAGAATCATTATTGTACGAATGTCCAAAATGTGTAGCTGCTTTCATTTCCGTAATTGAGCAATCCAACCATATCAGAAGACATACAGAAGATTCAAATTGTAAGTGTTCGTATTGCAGTATATCATTCAGTTCAACTTATTTGCGTCATTTACACGAAAACAAGCACATAAGACAAAAAGGATTAATTTGCGAAGTGGGCCATATAAATATTCCCTCAAAACTGTCACTACAACGACATCTACTTTTACATAAAGCAGAAGAATCTACTAACTCTGATGTAAGCAATGAAGAATCTGCAGAGGAAAAGCTACAAGGAACACCTCCTCATCACCACCAGGGAAGGAAACAATTTATTTGCAAAATATGTGGGGAAAATTTTGTTAACAATTCTAGACTTAAAAGGCATCATCTTACACATTCGGGTGAAAATCCAAATATATGCAAAATTTGTGGACAAATGTTTTCAAAAAAGTCAAACCTTAAAAGGCATCAACTGATTCATTCGGGAGAGAAGCCGCATGTATGTGAATATTGCGGGAAAGGATTCTCAGAAAAAGGATATTTGAAAACGCATCGTCGCATTCATACAGGAGAAAAACCTTATAAATGTGAATTATGCAGTAAAATGTTTTCAGACATGTCGCATTTTAAAAGGCATCAACGGCTGCATTCGGGAGACAAGCCTCATGTATGTGAATATTGCGGGAAAAGATTCTCTCGAAAAGAGCATTTAAAAATGCATCATCGTCTTCATACGGAAAAAACACCTTATAAGTGTAACTTTTGTGGAAAATGTTTTTCGACCTCTGGTAACATAACACGACATTGTCGAACTCAACACGAAAAAGTTCACTGAGAGAAATATCTCAAAGCAACCATTTTTTTTTCTTCACTTTAAAGTAATATGGATAGCACAATATTCTTTTCCACATAACTTTTTACAAACCATTATTGTCTGTTAAAATCATGAATTTTGGATGTATCAAATGTTCTTGATCATAATGCTTTAATCACAAGAATATATGTATCGTTTTTATTACTAAATATAACTTACTTGTAAGTAATTCTAATTCATAAATGAAGAGACTATGTATCGTAAAATAATTTTAATAAAAAAATAAATGTATCGATTTTGATTTTTTGTTTTTAATTTTAAGTGTTTGTCTAAACAGTACAACAATTTTCTAGCTTTTAATTGATACATTTTTAAAAATTATGGCAAAAAAAAAATGTTTGATAATTATTTAAGATGTATCACAGAACTATTTATACTTTGTGAGGTCCTTAAGATACACATTTGCATTTTTTTATATCTGTGAGGAAGTATTTAGTTTGTAAAAAATTTATAAACTAAATTAGATCTGAATCCCCCCCCCCAAAAATACATAAATATAAGTATCTGAATTATATTTTGTTATTCTTTGAAAATCTAAATTATTGGTAATAAAAATAATTTAAAATAATATATCATTTTTGGAATAATTTAATGCTTTCGAAGGTATCCTAGTGGTTTCATACTTAAAATGCAAATATTTGAAAAGAATAGGTTTGTATCGAGTATTTTACTTGAAAATTATATTTCTTACAATGTTCGGATTCAAAAAATTACCTTTCTTTGGTATTAATTTTCTTCATGTGTTCAAAGGAAATGATATCGTACTGTTTGAAATCATTTTTACCAGATGTAATGGTACGACTTAAAGATTTTGTTTTAATGAGTGATTTTAAGGTTTATTGCCACAAGAGCCGATTTCGGCTATACTGCACCAAACATTTGTTTTATTATCTGTGGTCTAGACGGGTAGAGAAAGGAAGAATGAATTGAATGACAAGAAAGAGGGTTGAAAATAGACAAGGATCACTAGGGTACCCCTGGTTCGTGAAGCCCGTGTTTACCAAAGACAGTAAACCCCGTGGGAAAAGGAAAATATCACTAGGGCACCTCGGGACTGTGACACCCGTACTCACCTAAAGAAGGTGAGCCCTCTGAGGGGTTTGTTTTAATAATGCACAAAATTTTACTTTACTTTAAAATCTATATAATAGATAAAAATTAATAATAATTCCCAAATAAGTCGTTTTTTGGAATATTTCGATATTCTGCTTTATTTGACATTTATTTTTTACACACATACTAGTTTGCGTACAATAATATTACTGTAAATACATGTATTCCAGAAACTTATTTCGGTCTTAATGGTAAATTAATGTTAAATTGCTAAAAGAAACCCGTGTCTTTTATAGCAAATTCTCCAAGAGGTTCGATTTCTACATATTATATTTGATTATCTATAGTCAATGTTTCAAATCATAATAAAAACTCTATTCATGAAGATCCCTCTTAGAAATTTCAAAAATGAATTTTTTTTATGGTCATAATAAGTTGAAAAGCGGAACAGTCTGAAAAAATAAAGGAATTTTGAGCTTAAAGAGTAATGCTGAAATACCTGCAACTGCTTCAATAACAATTGGCATTTTTAACTCATTATTAGAATAATTTTCCTAGAATTGTCTGCTATTTTACTCATAAAGTCGAACGTCGTTTATCTGAATCAATTGGGATCGGATACCGTTCGGATACGCGATTGTTCGGATAACCGAAAACGGAATGCGATCCATGCAGTATATGATACTGGATACTACACAAATATTGAAAATCATCCCATTTGGGAAACGTGCTTGGAGAAAAAGTCAAATAGGTGCAAAATGTCGCAATTTTACCTTGATTGTGGAAAATAATCACTTATTTTTCTTTGTACCATTGTACTCCTTCTTGAGCTCACGATCAAGAACAACATCGTTTATTTCCCTCAAGGTTTTCCTTTTCTTTGCGCCATATTCTAAGTCATGTTTTGACGCAAAATTTAAAATGATTTCTCGGCATTTTTTATGTAAGAAATTGTTGACTTCCCGACATTATAAAACTGTGCTAGAGACACTCCACTTTTTCACATCGCGAGATGGTTCAATATTTCAAGCTTTATCTCTATGTTCAAAACGTTGCGCTTCCTTTTTGAATTCGAAGCCATACCAGTTCACAACTCTACAACTCAATACACCCCCTCACTTGGAACTAATCTGACCAAATATTTTGTGCGCAAATGTTTACCAAATGACACCACTGAAATTCCCCATTTATCCATCCCTCTGGGTTTTCCCGTCACTTTCGACCTCACATGAAACAAATGTTGAGCATTGGTCTGTTCGAAAACGTATCCGGACTTTGGTTCGGATATTTGACGCTCCCGATAATAAACGTTCGGATAAACGACGTCCTACTGTACATTTTTACTCATAGAGAGAGAGGAGTTTGCTTTTACTACCTACCCGAAAAAATTACTCCAAACTGGCATCCACGTGCAAATTTGTCTTTGCACCTCAGTTGAATATATACAAAACTAGCTCATTCAATAAAGTCTCTCTCAGGATCTTCAGATTCTGGTTTTTCTTCTGAACCTAATCTAAATGTTTTGTTCCACACAAAAAGCCCAGTAATGGTTTTGGTAAAATCTGAAAATTCTATAATACGTCTTTAAGGAACTACGAAAATAGACCAATAAAACACTGGACCTGCTTAACTGTTTCAGTTCTGAGAAAGTCTATGTAAATGATGTTTTAAATGTTCTCTTATGCTATTCTATGTGACAAGACTAATTTCAAATTCAGGAAATGAGTTTTGTTTAAAATCAGCTCAAGGCCGAATTTCGAGACGTGGTCTCTATTACTCCTTTTAGCGTTATCACTTCGTCAAAAATAGTCGTTGTACTAAGATTGACTAATCGACTTTTTGAAAGTATATGATGTCCTGGTTCCCTTTACCACAATTGCCATAGAAGGTTATCCAGAGTCCTTTTGAAAATAAGTATTTTAAATTATAAGAATTGTGCAGTCTCTGACGATTAAAAATTAAAGTTTATTTTAAGAAATATGTCGATTCGTCGAACTTAAATGTGATAAAATGTTTATTTTTGACTTATGATATGAGATCCTTATGAAACAGTAACATATGTAGAACTTTTTTTAAGTTTAAATTTATAAAAAAAGTGTATGATTTTAGATTATAAGATTATTGGCGTTACACGTAAAGTCCACGGTAGCCAAGTGGTCATGTTTACGGACACGTAGCTGGCGTGTCATCAGCTCGAGCCTGTTATCACTAAACACCCAAAGTGTAGGGAGGTGATGAAGATTACATTTGCTTAGAGCTGAAACGTGTTCCCTTTGTTGATGATCTGGCAGTTCGGAAAGGGGTTCCAGTTCAGGTGTCATCCTCGTCACATGTCCATGGTTCAAATTTATGAGGTCCGTCTCCGCTCAATCTAGAGTAGCTGAGTAGCGTGACGTAAATATATTCACTCACTTGTACGTGAAAGGGGTCTCTCACATTCATGTATAATGCGATAAATGTAACTACTGAAATTAAAAGATTTCTGGTATAAAATTTGTTTCATAAATATTTCTTTGAATTATATTAACTTCTATAAATTAAAAAAATAACTGATATTGAATTTAAAATTTGAATTTCTTCAAGGTCAATTTAAAGAATGCTTAGGATCTCTAGCACACAATTTATCTTTCAGTTCAGTGTAATTAAAGAAAATAAATTTAATTCACAACAAATTTCATGCATTAATTCCTTAGTAATCCTGGAGCCAGAAATTTAAAACATCCAAACCAAAAGACCAAGAATAGAAAAGACTTCAGGGTATTTTCGCAGATTGAATTCTTAATAATTTAAGAAGAGCTGACATCTCAACACTGAGCAAAACTCCATATACATGCATGTTTGTTAATCACATCTCTCAAAACAATTCAGTGATTGAAAAAAAGCTATCGCGGTTCACAGTGCATTAAGTTTATAATTACATCATACTACATTACTAATTCTACCGCAAACAATACAGTTTATCCTTTTGTGTTTGGATGATATTTAGGTATTATTCCTTTTAATGCCAAGTTGTTTTAACGATTTCGGTATATATTGTCATTTTTTTTTAAATTTTAAATATCAAATGTTTAGTACAAAATGAAATGTACGCCCTTGTTTAAAATTGATATTTTCAATTACAAACATAGAAACTTTTATGTTCTAGTAACAAATGCATATTCGTTTAAGATGGTTGTCGCACAGCGTAACAGCAGTATAGTTCGCTTCTAATGGAGGGGGAGACATTGTTCTTTCAAAAAATATAAATAAATACGTATTAGTCATGTATTTCTCAACTACATTTTTATACAGCAAAAATGAGTTCAAAATGTAAATGTAGAAATATTTTTTTATAATATTTTTTTCTTGTGTTTTTGATCTGGTGGCAGGAAGGATATTTCCTATTCACAATGATCACCAATACCCATGATTAAATCACAGTCAATACAATTTTCAGCTTCAGCATAGCTTCATTTTTTTATTTTTAAGGTAGATTAATGGAGTGTAATGAGTACTGCTCATCAAACGCCATTTATTGAATTGACCCCAAATCAACTTTTCTTAATATAGATTTGGTTTTGTCAAAAAGTTGAAGCCAAAATAAAATCTCTTAAGATCCTTTTAAAATGAAGATTAATTCTCAGAATCTGTGATGCATACAAACAGAAGGATAATCTTGCGGGTAATATGCGGTTATCGTACCACATGTTATGAATCACTTTATGCTATTTCTGGCTGTTTTCCAATCACATGGCTATTCATTGTAATATTTCTTTTAGGGAAAATTTCTCTGCTTCGTCTGTCTCTAATTATGATTGCATTGTGTCTTTATTTATTCTCCCTCATCCTTCAGAGAGGAATGTCATCAATATCATTCCACTTAGACGCAAAAGCACATACGATTTCCCTGTTATTTTATATACCTATGGCAGAGTTGGTTTTGGTGTATTTAGGAGTGGTTTGAATCTGAACATGTTCAATTTTAATTTAGTGATGTATGCCCAGTTTCCGTATCTGAATATATATATGTTTAAACTTCGCCAATAAATGCCTCACTGAAAAAATGGCGTCATCTCAGACTATCTCATCTATACAGACTCTCTTTTTCTCTTGCATTCTCTTACGTAAATTTCTTCATCTAAGAATATAATCGTCAAGATCCAAAAGCAACTTCAAAGACTAAAAGATACAAACATCTCAATATATTTTACATTTTCTCGCGGGCAGACAGGTTTTCTTGGGAATGAGCGGGCCGACTAGCTTGCAAAAGCTGCAACCAAATGCAAAATAGACATTGACTTTAGTATTCTTAAATTAATTTACAAGAAGATAATGAAAGAAAGAATGGTGAAGTCTTGGAACCAAAAGAATATCTCATTACATATTATGGGAGCTTACACAAAGAAAATTTTTCCAACCATAATAAAAGACTGGACTACTATCATTTTTATATACTAATTACCCAAATAACCTAATTTATAACTAGTCATGGAAGCTTTAAAAGCAACTTGAACCACTTTAATTTAGTTCCCTCATTTTCCTGTGTATGTTATTTTTGTGGGGAGAAAATGTAGAACATGTACTTCTTGCGTGTTCCATGTTTGAAAAAGAAGGAAACACATCCGAAGACTGCTTATCAAGGGACTTAATATAAATTGGCCTCCGAATCTTCTCTAATTTCTTTCCACAAGAAGTTTTTTTTAAAAAAAATGTATGAATTTCTTGTAAATATTTGTAACCCTTCATAATTAAAAAAAATTGTTTCCTTCATTCCTTTGAAATGTGTGATTAATACTTAATTCTCTGTACCCTTAATTTGTGGTACATGCGAGGATTTAATAATTTTTTCAGTAAAAAAAATATTAATTTGTGTGCAACTGCCTAATGCACTTAAACATATTAACCTGTATAATACTCAGATGTGAAGTTTTGCAGCACTAGTTCCGTGGCCGAGATTATCTCGGTCATTACATTCAAAAATGATAATAACAGAAACATTTGAATGTGTCATTGATTTTCTTTCAAAATATATGCTTTCCAGAACCCTAATCCACTTAAATAATTATTTTTTCGTTTTTGTTTAACGATGGTAAAAATTTTGAAATTGGTAGTATTTTTTAATATAAATTAAGGAAAATTTTAAAAATTTCTATTCAATGTTTCTTACCATATGCAAAATAAAAACATGAATTAAGAAAAATTTTGAATTAAATTTTATAAGTATATTTTTTTCAGTTACCTTTCTTTTGAATGTTTCTTATGATGTATACAAACAAGAAATGTAGCTTGTTACTCGTATATCTTAAAAACGTTTCTAAACGCTGTTGTTTCCATATATTTTGTATGTTTTTAGTATATCTAAACTAAACTTTTCCGAACAAAATATTGCATATAGTTTAAATGTTCTCTATTAATTCTGAGAGAAACATTCAATGGAAGCAAGGATATATTTCATTAAAATGTATAAACTGGAAACAATTTCTTACATTTGACAAATAATTGACAAGAGTACTTTTGCGATCCAATCAACTCGCGATCAAATATTGTCGGCTTTATGAATGAATGACATTTATTACGTGAATAATTAATCTTTTTTTGTACGCACCTCTTTCTATGAGTATACAGTTCACATATATGTATTAAATTTCTTTTACTGGATACGGTGACTCCAAATGCGTAATCTAGTTCTCTAAACACCATTTATCTGTATCAAATGAAATTCCTTTAGGAGGAATCACTTCCCACATTTTTGAGGGGTCACGGTAGCCGATTGGTCACTTTTCGAAATCGAGATTGGCGTCATGGGTTCCAGACCTAGTGCCACTGAAGATCCTATAGGCAGAGGCGTAGATCCTCGTTAAATCTGTTGAGCATCCTGTCTTTTCTTTGGCGTGGTTTGGAAAGATCGAGATGGGTTGCCAACTAAGTATCTTCCTTGTCACTTTACATGTATCAAAATTACCTGCTCTGACCCCAAAAACCCCGTGTAGCTTTACCTACGACAAGATCATCTCACTCACTCTCACCATTTCTAAAATCTGTCGTTATAAGTAAAACAATAAATATTCATTTTTATAGGGAAACCAGTACTTTGAGTACCTTGTGGATTTTTCAAGAAACATTTTGGATGAGATCCTTATTTCTACCCCCTTTGGTGGCAATATAAAGATTGATTTTAGTTATGTGTTAAGGAATGCAAACTCCTTCTGATCTTTCAAATAATATTTAAAATTCTCAGAAATTTTGCTGCAATACATTTGGCGGAATGTTTTGCTATTTCACATAACCTACTACAGATGCATACATATAAATGAACAGGATCATACTTTATGGTTATATGTTCACGAAGCAGGATGTATATCTCAGTAATACTAAAATTAGGTATTTTTAATGAATATTTATAAACATTCTATTGTGTGAGTTCAAATCTCCAATTTTTTTATTGATCATTATTTGAACCATAACACATTCCTTAATCAGAGGTTTTATGGATAGGATGTCTATTTATTATTTTAAAAAAACATTTTTGCACAGATCTGTTTTTTTTTTTTTTAAACAGTGAAATTTCATGATGTTTATTGATATAAATTAAGTCAGAAAATCTTGTTTGAAAACATTAATCAATTAAAGTATGTATGAAAGTGTAATTTTTAACTATACAAATTTATAAGCTGTTAATCGGAGTAGTTTAGGAATAAATGTTCCTTATATTGTTTAAATGTTAGTTTTGAGAAAAATGGATTTTAGTGATGGATTTAGTAGACTTTGACAGGTGGTAAAACATTTTCAAAAAATCTGAAAAATAATTCCACTGCACGTAAAATGATAAATTTTACACCAATAGAAGCGTAGAAATTCATATTTTATTAAAATGGGAAAAGTGAAAAATGTGTTTGAGGTCAAAATTTATTAACCTACACCCTTGCTGAAAGAAGTTGTGGAATGTAAATTGTTAAAGACACCGTATTTCTTTCTCATCATTTATTTTATCCTAATCTCTAGAGACTCCATCAAATCATGATACTGTATCAACACAATAATATTATTTCCTCATTTAATGTATTAAATATTTGTAAGAATTTGCAGAGTTGTAAAAATCCAAGAGAATTTCTAAGGGATGTGCTTTTTAAGTTTTGACGAAAACTAACAATCGATAGCTTGATCCCTGTTGCAAACACCAAATATTTATTATTCTTCATAATGTTTTAAATAAAATAATGAATAGAGAGTGTGTGTAAACGTATGTGTATGTGTGTAACAAATATGTTTTGTTTTAAGTAATATTTCTTTTAGATTCATTTAATAACTTTAAACATATATAATGGTTTCCTTAAATTATCATCTCAAGTCTTTGAAAAATTTTCCCTAATTGCTAATAATAAAGAATATGTTTGTAAAGGAACATCTAGAAAGTAAGATGATTGTAATAGTTGTTTGATACTGGATGTAAACTCATCATTAATTAGTTTTATTTTCATTTTTTGTATTGTCTCGTTGTATTGTGTGAGCATGATTTAATAACAACCGAGTGCGTCAATATGTTGCATTTGTTTACCGAGCTTGTGAATTATTACGTAATTGAAGTCTTCTAAGAACAGAGCCCATCTAGCTTTTGTAGGTGGTAAATATTTCTTTGACATAGTTTTTTTTAAATGCTTGGTAATCTGTGATTATTTGATATTTTGTGCCGACGAGGTAGTGTCGAAATATTTTGAATGCCGTAACTGTATCTAAGACCTCTAGTTCATAGTTGGAGTATTTCTCTTCTTAAGAAGTTTTGCGACTCATATAGTGTTATTGGATTGGAAGTTCTGAATTGAATCCATTTATAGAATTATAGCGCCAAACCCTTTCGCACTGGCATCGCTGTGTATTTGTAATGGAGCCTTTTGCTGATAAAGATGTAATACAGGTTAATGGGTTACAATTTGTTTCAAAGAGATAAACGCTTGTTTTTGTGTTGGACCAAAGGTGAATGAAACTTTTCCTCTAAAAAGATAGCTTAAAGGTCGTGCGGTTGATGCACAGTCCTTAAAAAATTTTCTAAAATAGCCTGTAAGTCATAAAAATGATTGGACATGACGAGTGTTTTTAGGTGTTTGGAAATTCATGATTGCATTTGTTTTAGCTGCTGAAGGATGAATAATACCTTCTTCAATAATATGCCCAAGAAAAGTTAATTTCCGCTGAAGAAAATTACACTTTTTAAAGTTAAAATCTAAACCATAAGTAGCAACAACATCAAACACTTTTTTTGAGCTTTGCAATCCCTTCACATTCAGAATTTGCCGGAAATAAAATGTCGTCCATGTATATAATAACAGTGTTGTCTTTTAAGAGATCTTTAAACACATTTTGTGAATGTATTTTTCAAATAGTGAGGGAGAATTACACAAACCAAAAGGAACTCTATTAAATTGGTATTGACCATTATGTGTTATGATACTGGTGTATTTACGGCTATCAGGATCCATTTCGATGTGAAAAAAAACTTTTTTTTAAGTCCAGATTTGAAAAGAGTATCGCCCCATGCAGTTGGTCGGAAACGTCTTCAATGAGGAGTAGCGCAAATCTTTGTTTAATTGTTTTAGAATTAAGAGCACGAAAATCAACATAGTCATGTTAACTGATTTTTTTTTATTGACAAGAACTAAAGCTGCGGCTCAACTCGGAGAATTTATTCCTTCTGACAGCCATTGGTCAATTTGGTTTTCGACGATAATTTTTTCGCTTGGCTTAATCTTCTGGGACGTAACGCGATAGGTGTGTCATCAGAAAGGATAACGTGTACATGTAAATGTGTATCTTTAATTTTATTTGGTTCGTAAGATTGGATAAAGCTTTCAACTTCGCAACGCGTATCAACATTCCAACACAAAAAGAGATTCGTTTTTATTATTAACCGGTAAATAATTACAATCGCTAATTTTCAATTCAGAAAAAGATTTGTTTATGTTAGCCTCGCGCTGAAAATCAGTTATATAATGTGTTTTCTCGGATATAGGCTGCGACGTCAGTTCATATTTGTTATTTTCTTTTTCATCGAATAATTTATGTTTTGAAGAGTTTAACGATTCATTTTTTTTCATTGGATTTCCTACATTACTGGCACTGTCAAGGTTTAGAAATTGGGTTGAGCCATTTGGCCTTAAACCTTCGCCGGAATGATTTGGGGCAGTTGGCGGTTTAAAAGAATTTAAGCTCGACATATTTTTGCTGACTGATTCTAAAGCGAAATATTTTTGTCCATTTTAATTTTCATGTGAAATAAAGTTCTTAGAATGAGAGAAAGTAGGGCTTTTTTCTGAATTTCCTGCATTTTCTTTTACTGCTTTATTTAAATCGTCGAATATAGTAGGCGGAACTATTAAATCAAAATACCATTTATTACAGGCAGATGCATCGGATGCTGTTATCGGATTTTCACGAAAATATGGAAGAGCTAATTTAATTTTTGCAAGGGGGGGGGGAGAGCTTGAATTTCATTACCGAAAGTAAAAGTTAATTGAACAGTTCCTAAAGATTTTGTTTCGGTAGGAATGAGGAAGGATTTCAAACAAACAATATTCGCTCCCGAATCTATTAAAGTTTTCACGATTTTATTATCAACAAAAATATTTTCGTATTGCAATTCATGTAAGGATGCATTAAACATTTTACTTTCCCCTTTACAAAGAGGGTCGTGATTTGAATTAGGGCTGGAATTGAAATAAGTTTCGTTTCTGTGAGAATCATTACGCTGGAGATTTTCTGAAATGTTTCGTGAACAATTTCTGAAATTTGTATCACGCGGGTAATATCGATTAAAGCCCTGAGACGGATTGTATTTTTGTTCGCTGTCATCCGGCGGTTGAGGGTATTGTGTGCTGTCGGAATACGATTTTCGCTTTGCTACGAAGAAAACATTGCATTCCCTTGCCAATACAGAAGGCTTGAACCAAGATTCGTTTTAAAATATCGCAATATGTTGCTACGTTTCTTTATCGAGGGTGGAATGTAATTTGTCGGCTATCATTAATTCACACAAGATTTTAAATTCATTCACGTTACGAATTTTACAATAATATTCGAAAGGACTTGTTAATCGTGATGAAAACTGTACGAGTGATACGTTTGGCAATCGTTGAGCTCTACGGAAATTAACTAAGCATTCTTGCGTGGTTGGTTGGAATTCTCGTAAAATAACGTGTTTAACTTTCTCGTAATGTTGGAGTTCGTTTTCGGGGATATAAAGCAAAATATTGTTAGTTTTTCACCCAGAATATTAATTAAGATCACTTATTTTAATTCCTGTGGAACATTTTTGGTTGTAAGCGCATGTTCAAGTGAATGAAAGAATAAATTATAATTTTCAGGTTTACACGGAACCGGCATACTCAGCGTCTTAACGGATTTAATGAGACTTTCTAAGAGGTTAGTTGACGGTGTTTCGAATGTTGCAGTAGTATTGTTTGAATTATTAGACTTTATAGCTGGGCTTATTTTCGCGAGTGCAATTTCTTTTTCAAGTTGAATGATTTTTTTGGCCGTTTGCTCGGCTTCATTTTTCTCTAGTTCTGCTTGTTTTTTTTTTAGTTCTGCTTGTTTTTTTCTTCTAATTCTGCTTGTTTTTTGTTTTTTTTAGTTCTGCTTGTTTTTTTCTTCTAATTCTGCTTGTTTTTTTTCTAATTCTGCTTGTTTTTTTTCTAGTTTTGATTCTTTTCGTTCATCTACGAATAAATTAAGCATATCCTTAACGAATTCAGGTTAGTTTTTGAAAGTGTCAGTTTGTTCGATTAGGGCTTTTAAACTCACAAGTGTAACATTTATTGGGACAGTAACACCTAGTTCTTTCGCAGCAGTTTTAAGAACTTCTTTCATAGTATTAAGATGCATGCTGAAGAAAAAAGGTTTGATACTACGTGATTTGACGGTATCGGAGTGTTTGTAGACTGCAGATAGACTTTGCTTATAAAAAAATCTATCCGTTTGCGATGAGTTCAGCACTGTTCACTTTTCACGACGATGATTGTAAATACGAAGCAGATGGAGTTTACACTCAATGTGATGAATAGACGGGGAAATTGACCTTTTTGTTCCACTCGAACACACTTTTGGACGATGCCGAAGAGACTTTTCGGTTGAGTCTCAAGCTTTGGTTTTTCTTGGCAAAAGAGACGGTAGTACTGGACTCAGAGCGGAGGATTGGCTCTTAGTAGGCGTCGGAGGAATTCATTGGTTCAGCATTCGCCATTGTGTTGGGCAATTTCGATAAGTGCCGTTTGTTTCGGGCGACTTTTGATTTTTATACGGATTCAAAAACCATTAAGGATGCGAGTCTGAGCCCCCATGTAAAACAGAGGGGGGTGTCTAGGGTTATGTTGAATAAAAGAGACGTTTATGTCTAAGTATATTTAATGACAAATTTACAGGTTATTAATCCTGACTGGGAAAAGTATTTGCGCTAATTCTCCCGCTTACAGCCGGGGTACAGAAAATGGCCCTGGTGTAGCCTGAGTGTATATATATTATATAAAAAAAATTCAGAAACACAAAGTTTATCTATTCTAGGTAGTTTAACAGTAATCATTTATAAAGAAGCTGCATAAACATACTTATATGAAAGCACCTCTTCAACTTGATTCGAATTTCTAAAATTGTGTAATACTTTTTCTCAACAACATTTTTGTAGAGCAAAAATGATTTTTCGAAAATAGGTTGACCAGGAAATTTAAAAAGGTCTTTTTAAAATATTGTTACTGGGTGCTTTGGATTGTTGGCTGGAGGATATTTTCTACCCATATTGATTCATATCACCCATGATTAGATTGTAGTCAAAAACAATCTACAGCTTTTCAGTATATATTCATTTTTTTTATTTTTGAGTTTGATTCTGTAAGAATTTTTAGTACTGCTCACCAAACACACTCTATTGATTTCAGCCCAAGTTAACTTTTTTCGATATAGATTCGGGTTTGACAAAGAGGCCAAACCAAAATAAATTTTTCTCGATTTGTATTAGGGCAAGGATGGAGAATCTTTTTGGAGAAGTGGGTCAAATTTTGTTCATATTTTTCTTGTACTAGCTCGTGGGTCACCAATGCCCTTTTGCATCAGAGTTAAGTTTAAAAATATTTAAATGAGTATTTTTAAAACTAAACACATCTTTAAATTTAATTGGCTTATCAAGTAAAAATAAGCAAGGTTTGGCAAATTAAAAATATTTAGTAGGGCTAAAATCTCTTAAGTGTTTGGTGCAAATGACAATGAGTGTCTGAATAAACAAGAAGTAACGAAAATGCATACTATATATATTGTGAAGTATTATTTATTAGTACATATATACATATATATGTATGCATATATAGCTTTAATAATATTCAGGCAACAAGAGGCAACTTCCCTTGCATAATTTTTGACAGAAATATTATATATATATACGCCGGCATTTTTTTGATAAAATGGCAAAGTCTACCTCTTTTAAGGTTGTATGCAATCACATTCCATATTCAATCAAATTATCTGGAAGAGTCCAAAATGAAGAAGTTTTTATTGGGATAAATAACATGTTTATTTTTAGAAATACTTAAGATTCTTTTATAATTGAAGGGAAAAATTTACTGTTGTAATTTTACTCCAAAAGTTCCTAAAAGATATTATTTTGGCAAGATATATATTTTTTATCAATAATGAACAAATAATTAGGGTAATTTTTTTATAGTAATTAAAAATTATAAAATGGATATTTATAAGACATTAAAGCTAAGATCTTTTCTATCAAACGTGTTTACTGTCATAATCCCAACAATTTATTTACTGAGAGATAATATGAGCATATTTTTATTAGTAAAATGAACAAAAAAAAATCAGTAATGCATTCACAAACGATATCCGATGACAAAGTAAAGCGATTTTATTGCAATAAATACGACAGCTTATTAAGCGAAAATGGTGAGCAGAAGCCCAGTAATGCTTTGTAGACACAATAAATATGTTAGCTTTCTGAATGAAGACGGTGTCTGTAGACAAAATAAATCTGTGTCAGTATCCTGAGCAAGGATATTTTTCTAAGCTATGGTAAGGCGTCAATATCTATAATGAATGATGGTGTCCAAAGACAGGGCAAAGTTTTATGGATACAATATAAACGTGAGCTTCCCAAACGAGGACAGTTTCTAAGACAGGGTAATGCTATGAGACAGCCTCCTAAATGATGGCTCTCTCCAAAGACAGGGTGATGCTATGAGTCAACATCCTGAATGCGGGCGGTCATTAAAGACAGGGTAAAGCTATGGAAAAGCACCCTAAATGAGGACGGTCTTTTAAGACAGGGTAAATCTATGAGTCAGCATCCTAAATGACGAAGGTCTTCAAAGAAAATAAAGCTTTGATTCAACATCCTAAATGAGGATGATCTCTAAAGACGCGGGTAAAAGTGAATGGATACAATAAAAGCACGAGCTTCCTTAGCGACAACGGTTTCCTAAGACAAGGTATAGCTATATTAGTATAATAAAAACGTCAGATTCTGCTGCTTTTACTCAGAAAGGCTTTAATTATAAAATCGATTTGCTAGCCTACAGTAATAGTGAGTTTAAACTTGTTTTAGTTATTGTTAGACAGATTTAAATGAAAGGGAAATGTTTTCAATGTATCTCTGTTGTGGTATATTTTATTATTTCATCAATATGTTTATTGAAAAATAATTGAGCTATTAAAGTCTGTATCTGCCGTTAACTTTATCTAATTAAAAAGGAACAAAATAATTAAGTTCGCACAATCAGAAGTCATTTCAATTATTCAAGCTTTTAAGGTTCCATGGCATACTCGAAATAGTAAATATGCTAAATTCTTGTCTTCGCTCTTTTGGTTAATTTCATTTTTTTAAGGTATTGAAATTCTTTTTTCGTACCTTAGTTAAGATTTTACTGATTATACCCCTAATGGGAAATGTGATAGATCTGGTAAAGACTCAACAACATTTTCTTAAAAAAGTAATAATTTGAGTGGTCCAACTTTCCGTCATGAATTCTAACTCTGTCAGACAGAATTATTTTCTTAATTGTAATAAATAGCTAATTACTACAGTTTTATTTTTAATAAATGATTTCCTAATTTTTTTCATTTCCCATAATGAAGTCGCTTTTTAAGTATTTAAATCTTCTTCCATCCTCAATTGATGGATTGGTTTATTTTTAATGTTTTACTGCTTTTGCTTTTTTTTATTTCTTTTTCTACAACCATTTTGTGAAATTCTTCACATTTAATATAACTTCTTCACTTTTCTGTGCCGTTTTACTTCGAAAATAAAGAAAATTTCTTTTTAATCCACTTTTTAAATCGTCTTAAATGGTTGTAATTCTACAGTTTTCATTTGTTTCATGAAGTTTCAGTAATATTTTTTTATTCTCCATATTTGGCGAGGTGCGATGGGGTCATCTTGAATAATATCTACTTTTCGTCTATAGTCTCTTTTGCGCGATTTTAATCACATCTAAGACAATAGCAGAATACAAATAAACTAGCGTAGATTTAGAAGAATTAAATATTGTACTTAAGAAAGACGTGCACAATTGACATAATCGAAAGATCTAATAACTACTATATTTAGATGACCAGAACACAGGAGTTGTGTTCAAAGTCATGGCAAAAGTGTTTTTCTTATGAAGACGCCGACTCATAAATACGAAGAAATACGAATCTATATGTTGTCTTGCAGTTCCGTAACGTTTCTTATTCCGCTAAATTCCATATTCTTTCGGGTGCTTACTTATTAGACCATATTTTTGTAATACTTCACTGCATTCTCTTTCAAAAAAAAATAATTTCTCAAATTTCATCACTTTTTACAACAGAATAAGAAAAGAATAATACCAAAGAATTAAGCAATTAAAATAATATTATCTTCGATCAAGATTATTGTGCTGGAACATGTGCGAAAAAGTACAAACTATAAAAAAAAGAGTCATTTTCGAGCACGAGCTGGCAAAATTAGTGCGTTTGAATAAGCATAGGAATGATATTCCTTTATAGGTGGCAGATCGAGCCAATTGGAAACATTATTCGATTTGATGTTATGATACTTTATACGTATTGTACTATCCTTACATAATATGTATCTCAATCAACATTATAGATATTTATCAATTCATTTATGCATTTGTTGATTCTTTTCATCAAAATTACAATCATTTTTCAGGAAAATATTTTTTAAAAGTATTCTTTAAAAAAAATCAATTTTGGCGACACTGTTTGGGTTAGTTTTTTTCAGTACAATACTGTGCGAATTAATTGGGACAAACACAAAATTTTTTGCAAGTGTTGTTTAATTACTATAGGTTACAACTTACATGCATGGTATAGCAATCTAATACCAAATATGTCCTTCTCTAGCTTGAATGAGATCATGTACACCATTTGGCATGGGTTCCACTAAAATAAAACAAATTTTTCATCTCGTCTCATCACGAAGTCAAACTTTTATAACATTCTCAATTGTTGTTTTTCTTTATTGGGCAGTCCATTTTATTCTCAGACGTCTCTTTACTATGTTCTATAAATTTTCAACGGGATTTACATGAGAATTACCATTTAATTCAAAAACAATTATTTTCTGTTTTTGAAAAAAAAAATCGTTATGTTAGCTTGGAAAAGGGATGACGAACCTTTTTAAGATGTGGGTCAAATTCTGTTCATAATTTATTTTAGTACTAGCTCGTGGCTCACTAATGCCCATTTGCACAAGTTAAGCTTAAAAATTTTTAACTAGATATTTTTAAAAGTAAAACACTTTAAAAAAATTCAATTGGCTCAACGGGTAAAATTTGACGTGGTTTGACGAATTGAAAATTTTTAGTGGGGTTAAAAATTCTATAGATTTTAGTGTGCAACTGGCAATAAGAGTTTAAATGAACAAGAAGTAACGAAAATTACATACAATATATATTATGAAGTAATATTTATTAATATATATATATATATATGTAACAAAATTGATTATAAAGTATATAAATAAAATTCTTTTGCTGTTTAATTTCATACTGTGTTTTTAATATTAAGTTCATATTTCGTATTCATTTGCTTAACGCATTTTGCAGTTAATTAATTCCCTGTCAGATCCATTTCTATGAGAAGATTTTTAAAAGTTCATTGAAGAAAACACTTTTTCACACGAATATGTGGAACCAAACATTATCAAACGAGCATATTATCTAGTATTTTTAATGATTTAAGATCTTTTGGTTAGGAATCCCATATGTTTAATATAATATTTTCAATTTTTACTGTGGGATCAATATTCACCGAGTTTTCCTTCTACTTCAGAAATAAAAATTTCAAATTGTGTTCCCACAGTACGCTGCTTCAGAATTCAACTGACTCCATTTGTAAATAATCGAGACCTAGCCACATAAATTCGGTTAACTCCATTGTTTCAAATTCTGTTTTGTATGGATATAAAATAAAGTGAAAAGTATTTTCAAAACTTTTAAATTGAGTCTAACCTCAAAAGCTTGTTTTATTTAATGAATAATTATTACATATTTTCATTGCATTTCTTTTAATGCGAATGGAGTTTTCAAAGTTATTGTGTTTGAAAATGTTTTTGTAACTGAGGAAAGTACTTCGTGATTTTCATTTCCAATTCCTTAGTAAAGGTGTAAAGTTCCATCATAAATATTTTAATGTTTTCAAACATCATTAAAAATATTAGTCCATGCTCTTGAATTTTTTATTCAGTTCATTAAAATGCTAGTGATGCTACTCCATAAAAACATTAAATCATTTAACCAATGTCTATTGGGTAATTCATCGAAACTATTCTCTTTTTCAATTAAAAAAAAATTAAATACTTTTAATAACGTTACAAAGCAATTAAGGACTTGACCGAAACACTAAGCCTTCGAACTTTAGTGTAAGTGAAATTCCTTGAATATTTGCATTCTATTTCATCTAAGAATTGTGCTAATTGACATTTATAAAGTTGATTATTTTTATTACAACTAACATTACACTGGAAATATTTTTAAACCATGTTTTGCGCATAAAACATGCTGGTGTACTTTACAATGAATTCAATCAGAGAATGTGAAATATTTTGCTTAAGATACTGAATTAATCCAATGTTTTTCAATACCTTACTAGGTGCACGGTCTGTTGTAGGAGAAACTATTTTATGACAGTCAGCATCCTTTTTTTTAAGTGCAATATCAAATTCTTTAAAAATATCAAGCACCGGTACACTTCCCTTTCAATGGCATTAGTTTTTATTAACTCTTTATTCATTATATATTTGCATACTTATACCGAGTAAAAATTACTCTAATTGTAGATACCCATTTACATCATTACTCTCATCTAAAGCAATTGAATACATTTCTGCATAATTTAAGTCATTATGTGTATTAGCGAAGAAATATTTTTTTCCTGTTCTATAATTTGATCTTTAGTTATATTGCGACTTATAGCTAACTCATTTATACGCTTTATAATCAAGACTTTTTCTTTAAAATTAACAAACAATGTAGGACTACATTCTAAATACGATTTTATTACAAATTCTCTTTCTGAAAAAGGTTACTCTTGGCGAGCAATGCAATAGGCAACTTGGAAACTAGCATAGTTGTAATGTTATTTTTTGCAGCAAATTTTTTTTAATACACTGCTTTGAGAAAAACTCTCCTTTTTCTATTGTAAATTTCTTTTTTCGTCTGTTGATGTGACGAGATTGAAATGCGAAATTCCAAAATGTCTTTAAACATTATACAAGGTGTAACACACACACAAAGGAGACTAAGTGTGTAGCTTGATAAAAGAGTGAAGTTTTCAACAATTGTTTTGATGACTCATCCCAAGGATCCTTTTCTCTATCCACGTGGCCAGTTTCACCTTAATCGATCACGCCAGTTAGGAGTACTGCGTCATTGTGTGAGTTAACAAGTGCAATTGCATTCTACCGGGAAAATGTCGAATCAACATAAAGTTTCTTGAGAAACTTCAGAAATTATCAACGAAAAAATTTCAAATATTAATCGAGACTTATGAAGATTAAACTTTGTCACGTGCAAGTGTATGAATGATATAAGCGGTTTTCAGAGGGGATGGGTCAGTGTGGACGATAATGAACCTACTGGACGGCCAAGGTCAGGAATTACAGGCCAAGATGTTGCCAAAATTCGTGATATGAGTGAGTTCCCACTCACATCTGTAGGCAGGCTGTTAATCAACACTACTATACTGAAATACTTAAAGGACTTCGTGGAATAAAAGGCCAGAATTGGGGAGTGATGAATGGCTGTTTCACCAAGACAAATCAGTCGCTCACACATCCCTAACTGTCAAGATGTTTTTGACCAGCAAAAACATTATTACGATCGGGCATCCTCTTCATTCACCTGATTTGGCCCCATGCGACTTTTTTTAATTTCCTAGAATAAAATATTGTTTAAAAAGAACCCATTTTACCTCAGTTCAAGAGGTTTAGGCAAAAATGGAGAATTTCCTGAAGGGTCTTCCAAAATCCATGTTACAGAACTGTTACCAGCAATGGTAGCACCGATTGCAGAAGTGTGTGAATATAAAGGCAAACTACTTTGAAGGAGTTAATATCATGGAGAACTGATTCTGTAAGTGTACAATGATTAACTGGACCAGTCTTGTTTTTTTTTCTGTCACTCCACGTATGTACGTGAATTCACTTTTTCCTTGCAAAATACACATATAACTATTTTATTGCTTTCAATCACACTATGTTAAATCACACCATTCAGGTTGATATGGCCTGGAACTTCCATGGCTTGTTTTTAATAAGCTGTCATAGTACAGGGCTAGAATTAAGAATATTTATAATACAATAACTTGAGAAGAAATTTTGATTAACGTACCTAATATACATACATCAATACACATTAATTTTATATGCGATTGAAATGGATGCCACTAAGTTCGTCACTGGTACTGACTGGTGCAAGCACCTTAAACTGAGAGCCAAAAATTGCTAGTATCGAGAAAAACATGACAAGCGCATGGGGCCCCATCAGCGCCTTACAAAGTGAAACAAAGAGGAAATGATATAAGTGCTATGAAAGTCTCTTTCTACGAACATAACTGAACATAACCTTACAAAAGGGCCTTTTATCCGAAGAAAGTGCGTTTAATATGGTTATTTGCTTTGGATTGTCGATATTTTTTTAAAAAATATTGTGAGTAAAATTATGCACTTTATTTGATACTAGCTGTTACCCGCCTGCTTCGCTGGGATTTTCATGATGTTTTATAAATTTTTACTGCTTATATATTTGTATAAATTATTAATATCTAAGTCCTGCATTAATATGTCGATTGTATTGATAAATATACTTATACCTGTAACTGTCGCCTGTTGATAAAAAAAAGGGGCAGGACTCATCTAATTTGTGTTTTCTAAAAATCTCTAAAATTGAAGTATAGAATGATGTTTGCTCTTTCGTAACCCAAAAACCAAGTGGATTCCAGCAAAACCAATTTTCGGTGGATCTCTACTCAGTAAATTGAACGTGCAAGCCAAATTTCAAGTCTAAATCTAACAGAAAAAAAAACAAAAGTTTTACTATCAATATCCCCGTAATCCCGTTGAGAGCCGTTTTCTAAAATAACCGCTCTTAGCGGATTTCAACACAACAAAAGAAAAATGCAAATCAAATTTCATTATTATAGTCCTTGTAGCTCGAAAAAAATAATTTTTTTTGTCAATACGTCCCAGTAATCCCCTGCATCCCCCCCAGAACTTCATTTGCTTAAAATACATTCTTAGTGGATCCCTATTCAACAAAAGAAACATGCTTAACAAATTTCAAGTATATGGGTCTAACAATTAAAAACAGGAATTTTTTTCTGTAACTCCTCTTGACCCCTCGCAACCCTCCTTGGGGGTCAATTTTCGTTTTACTCTTTGTTAGAGGAACTCTATTCCATGAAAGGAACATGCCTACCAATTTTCAAGCAGGATGATCAAATAGTTTAAAATGGAAATATTTATCAATTACGCTTCTTAATCTCCTGAAATTAAACTTGGTAGTTCATATTCGCGAAACCCATTTTCTAGCGGTTGTCTACTTACGAAAGGAATCTGCTTATCAAATTTCAAGACTGTACGTCTAATAGTTTAAAAATGGGATAATTATCTATAACGCCACTTGAGTCCCCGCAACGCCACATTAAAGGAACTCACAATTAAGAAATTAAGAACAATTTGAATTAAGAAAAACAGAGAGGTTGAAAAATGAAAGATACCTTGAAAAATATTATTCTTCGATTACAATATAAATATTAAACAAATAATAACTATTGTTTAAATGTGACTAAAATGTAAATAAAAAAAAAAAAGGATTAAAACTAACCGTAAAACTTATCAATTTTTTGTTTCTTGCATTGGGTTTTGCTTATGAAGCCTTGATTTATTATTTTAAAAGTGCATACGAAACAGCCGATGCTCTACTTAACTGAACAGTGAGATAACTATCATAAAAAAAAAATATGGCACGTGTCAGCATATTATCATGTGCGCGTAACACTATTATGTCTCATGAAGAACATCGGTCGCCAGTAACCAAAACAACGACTTCATTAGCTCAGCTTGGAGTTCAATTTGGCGTTCATCTTGGCATTCAGTTTCACGCTCACCCGTATAGTTTCCGTTCCCGTAAGAATACGGGAATAAAATATAGCCTATGTTACTCCCCGTTAATGTAGC
>BMAO01012033.1:0-50830 GCA_019973975.1 Trichonephila clavata
TAGCTGAACAGTTGGACGTTAATATTCACTCAATCTTCACAAATTCAGCACTTCCAATATTATTTTCCGAATTACTTTGATTTCTTTGTTTCTTTCCTCTCCGCTTAGCCCGGCGTTGCACGGGCTTTACCGAGTGAATAACTTCACCCTCATGGAAATTTCGTGTTTCCCTCAAGCCGATAGCACCTGTGTGTGTGTGTGTGTGCGCGTGCGATGTGAGTGATTTCTTTAACAATGTCATAAAAACTCCCTTTTTCGAAATTTGTTCTTGCGTTGGTGTGGTGTGGTAATTATTGAAGATGGGTGAAAGCTCATGTGTCGTCCTCGTCACTTGAGCATGGTTGAAAATTTCAAGGTCTGTCACCAAAAACCCTCGAATAGGCAAAGAGTGCGAATTTAAAAATCACCCACTCACTTTCCAATTCTTTCGTTTTACCGAGTGAATAACTTCATCCCCATGGAAATTTCGTGTTTCGCCTCAGGCCGATAGCACTTGTGTGTGTGCGCACGATCTGAGTGATTCTTTAACTATGTCATAAAAACTCCCTTTTTCGAAATTTGTTCTTGCGTTGGTGTGGTGTGGTAATTATTAAAGATGGGTGAAAGCTCAGGTGTCGTCCTCGTCACTTGAGAATAGTTGAAAATTTCGAGGTCCGTCACCAAAATTCTCGAATAGGCAAACAGGGTGAAATGTAGCCTTTTTAAATATAGTTGTATGTTGAAAAAAAGACAAAAAAGTAGAAATTTTTCAAATTTCAAAATTTCACTACTATTTTAAATATTGAAGTAAAATTGTGAGGATTTTTTGAAATATGCTACACACGGGAAAAATGTCTCATGCAATTATCTTTATTAAAGAAGAAATTATTAAATGATTGTTTTAAGTATTTTGAGTGTTTTATTAAAATTTGTTTCGAATGCATAACATACTGCCATGGAAATTCACCTTCCTTTATCAAAGTTCCTGGTATATGTATGATTCCTTTATATTAACGTCACTACAATTCCCTTTTTTAAAAAAAAAATATATCTTCCAGATCTTACTAATGTCAGACAGGTTTCAGTTCTCTTTCTACAGCACGGTGTTACAGTGGCTTTTTTGAGTGTAGAACTATTTTCTTCCTGACTCTCCTCTCAGATATAAGATTTATCTTCAAGTTTCTATTCATGACATATCAAAAACAATATTGCTTTAGTAAAAAAATAATAAATGTAAACAGTAAAAAGAAAACTATTTTGATGCTTGAGTAAAAAAAAAGTCATCATTTTTTAATAATAGACTAGCTTTCATGGCCCGGCGTTGCACGGGCTTTCTCTACTTTTATAAATTTTCCGTTCTCTTCACAAAATCAGCATGACCAATATTCTTTTTCGAAGTAACTTTGGCTTCTATGTTTTTCCTCTCCTCTAAGCCCGGCGTTGCACGGGCTTATACGAGGGTATAACTTAATTCCCATGTTATAATTTCCTCCTTTTATTCTAACACCAACACTTTGGTGTGGGTTTGACGCGTACGATGTGAGTGCATGACCCGTGAGTGCGTGTCATGGCTTTGTTGCTTAACATTTTCCCTTCTCTTCACGATTTCTCGATCCTAGTACCACTGAAGACCCACCGTGTAGGGGTGGGATGCACGTAAAATATGTCGAGAGCTCAAACGTCCTCCCGTTGGTGTGGTGTGGTAGTTAGGAGAGGGGGTGCCAGCTCAGGTGTCGTCCGCGTCACTTGACCATGGTTCAAAATTACGTGGACCGTCCCCAAAAGGCCTCGTGTAGCTGAACAGTGGGACGTTAATATTCGCTCAATCTTCACAAATTCAGCACTTCCAATATTATTTTCCGAAATTACTTTGATTTCTTTGTTTCTTTCCTCTCCGCTTAGCCCTGCGTTGCACGGGCTTTTACCGACTGAATAACTTCACCCTCATGGAAATTTCGTGTTTCCCTCAGGCCGATAGCACTTGTGTGTGCGTGCGTGCGATGTGAGTGATTTCTTTAACAATCTCATAAAAACTCCCTTTTTCGAAATTTGTTCTTGCGTTGGTGTGGTGTGGTAATTATTAAAGGTGGGTGAAAGCTCATGTGTCGTCCTCGTCACTTGAGCATGGTTGAAAATTTCGAGGTCCGTCACCAAAAACCCTCGAATAGGCAAACAGTGCGAATTTAAAAATCACCCACTCACTCTCCAATTCTTTCGTTTTACCGAGTGAATAACTTCATCCCCATGGAAATTTCGTGTTTCCCTCAGGCCGATAGCACTTGTGTGTGTGTGTGTATGCGCGCGATGTGAGTGATTTCTTTAACTATGTCATAAAAACTCCCTTTTTCGAAATTTGTTCTTGCGTTGGTGTGATGTGGTAATTCTAAAAGATGGGTTAATGCTCAGGTGTCGTCCTCGTCACTTGAGCATGGTTGAAAATTTCGAGGTCCGTCACCAAAAACCCTTGAATAGGCAAACAGTTCGAATTTAAAAATCACCCACTCACTTTCCAATTCTTTCCTTTTCCTGAGTGAATAATTTCATCCCCATGGAAATTTCGTGTTTCCTTCAGGCCGATAGCACTTGTGTGTGTGTGTGTATGCGCGCGATGTGAGTGATTTCTCTAACTATGTCATAAAAAATCCCTTTTTCGAAATTTGTTCTTGCGTTGGTGTGGTGTGGTAATTATTAAAGATGGGTGAAAGCTCAGTTGTCGTTCTCGTCACTTGAGAATGGTTGAAAATTTCGAGGTCCGTCACCAAAAATTTTCGAATAGGCAAACAGGGTGAATTTTAAAATCACCCACTCACTTTCCAATTCTTTCCTTGCAATTTTTTATTTCCCGGAAACGAAAATGTAGTCTTTTTAAAAATAGTTGTATGCTGAAAAAAAGACAGAAAGTAAAAATTTTTAAAATTACAAAATTTCACTACTATTTTAATTCTTGGAGTAAAATTGTGAGGATTTTTTTGAAATATTCGACTCGGGGGAAAAAAGTTTCGTGCAATTACCTTTATAAAAGAAGAAATTACTAAATGATTGATTTAAGTATTTTGAGTGTTTTATTAAAATTTGTTCAAAAAAGTTTTTGGCTTTTTTTTAAAATCACTGATTCTAAAAGTTTTAAATTGAAAATTTCGAAGTCCGTCGCCAAAAAACTCTGGAGTAGGTGAACAGTGCGACTTTTTAAAAATCCCTCACTCACATTTCAGTAACGGAAAAAATATTGCAACAGCAAGTTTGACCTTGGCCGCTGAGCGTTAAACAGAGGGGGGGGGAAATAATAATGATTCTCGCGCATGCGCAAAGCCTTTAGAATGTCTTTAAAGTTTTCATCATTTTTGAGGGCTCAATTTTTAATTGAAAATTCCAAGTTTTCACATATTGATTGGAAACAACAATAATTTTTGAAGAAAAAAGGTTACAAAAATAATGCTTATATTATTTCTCGCAAAAACTTTATTTTACGAAAATTACAAAAAACATCTTTAAAATTCGTAATTTTTAAGCGAAATCGACACACAGGAAAAAATTTCATGCAATTTTTTTTTTTCAATGAAGAAATTATTAAATGATTGATTTAAGTATTTTGAGTGTTTTATTACAATTCGTTCAAAAAAGTTTTCGGCTTTTTATTTTTTAAATCACTGATTCTGAAAGTTTTAAAAATAATTTTTATATAAACGCAACGATATTGATTCATATGAGAAAAAAATCATAAAATATGCAAAACAGCATTGTTTTGTTAAAAAAAAAAGTTTTTTTTTTCTATAAAATTCTTTAAAGAAAGATAGTTTTTTCCCGGAAACGAAACTGTGGCATTTTTAAAAATAGTTGTATGCTGAAAAAAGAACAGAAAGTATAAATTTTTCAAATTACAAAATTTCACTACTATTTTAATTCTTGAAGTAAAATTGTGAGAATTTTTTGAAATATTCGACACGGGGGAAAAAAGTTTCATGCAATTACGCATTATTTTAAAGTAAACTATAAGTTTTATGAAAGAGAACAAAAATTTCGATACTGATAAATGTTTTAAATGAATATCAGAAATGCATTGAATGCATTTTAATTTTTAAAAAATTTCACTGAAAAAAACATTCAAAAAGAAAATAATACTATTTGATAAAAACATTAAATTTTTTAAATTTTAATTTGTATAGTTTTTCATTCCACTCTGTGTTAAAATTATTTAAACACGTATCTGCGAAAAAAAGTATATTATAAAAAACTAACTTATTAATTATTTTCTAATAAAATTGATTAAAATTGCTCATTTAGCAATTAATTGTGACATACCATTTGCTTACATAATGGCAGCACTGAAAATGAAGTAAATTTCAGATCAGTGGGGATGCAGCAAGTGAATTCAATCATTGAAGAAGAGAGAATTAAAATATATTTCAGAGTATTTCCTTTTGTGTGTAATGATGTGTGGCGACGCAATGTCCAGTAGGAGAAAAAATTTAAGACAAGTATGAAAAAAGCGACCGGCGGGTTTCTGCGAGGCGGACATCCTACTTCGCATTGACCGCGCACGGCAGTGCTGCAGTTATAGTCTTGAGTGTAGCGGGAGCTCTCAGCACTCCGCCACCAGACAGTTAACCAATGTTTGGCTAAATGTAAAATCGCGTATTTTAAATTATTTTAAAAAATCATTACCTTTATTTTAAGGGCGTAATTTTTACGTTAATGCTCTCAAACATCACCAACTATTTGCAAAAATAACGTACTTTGAAATAAAAAATGTACAAATTACTACTTTTTAATTTATTTCTCAGAAAAAAAAACATAAGTTTACGAAAAACACAAAATGTTTTTTAAAATCCGTAATTTTGAAGCAATTTTTTCAATCTTCCTTTATGTTACGGATAATATTACTGTACACACGGAAAAAAGGTTTTGTGAGATTATCTTCATAAATGACGAAGTTATTCAATGTGAAGTAAAAATTAAGACTACCTTTTAAAAATTCTTTAAAAAAAAGTTTGGGGAATTTTATTTTTTAAATGAATGGATCTAAAAGAAAAAGGCTTGAAGTTATTTAGTGTAGAATATCGATTTAAAAACACGAAAAGTAATTCATACCCAACGATTTAGAAATAATTTTCATAAAAACGCATCAGTTTTAACACTATTTTAAAAAATTCGAAAAAAATAGAAAATATCGTTATTTTACAAAAACAATTATACCGTGTGGTGGCGAAATAAATGATCTTTCAGATTCTGTAATTAATTTTTGTCTCATTTCAACACCGAAAATTAGATGACAATTTTAATATGGTGGAAAACGTAAGATTACCGCTCGGCCGAAATGGAAGGGAAGTTCCGCCAAGTAAACAACCGACAGGAGTAAAACAATTCGGCGTTTTAAGGTTTTTAATTAATACCTTTTTAACTAATTACAATATCGGAATATAAATAGGCAATACGGCTTCCCCGGAAAATTCCCGATCTTTTGGTACCTTCCGCGACTTTCTGCGTGGTGCTGTTCGTGAGAAGATAGACGCACATAGATAGATAGATAGATAGATAGATAGATACGTTTGTTTACCTTCGAATTTTAATAGTGTAAGACTAGCTTTCATGGCCCGGCGTTGCACGGGCTTTCTCTACTTTTATAAATTTTCCGTTCTCTTCACAAAATCAGCATGAACAATATTCTTTTTCGAAGTAACATTGGCTTCTATGTTTTTTCCTCTAAGCCCGGCGTTGCACGGGCTTATACCGAGGGTATAACTTAATTCCCATGTTAATTTCCTCCTTTTATTCTAACGCCAACACTTTGGTGTGGATTTGACGCGTACGATGTGAGTGCATGACCCGTGAGTGCGTGTCATGGCTTTGTTGCTTAACATTTTCCCTTCTCTTCACGATTTCTCGATCCTAGTACCACTGAAGACCCGCCGTGTAGGGGTGGGATGCACGTAAAATATTTCGAGAGCTCAAACGTCCTCCCATTGGTGTGGTGTGGTAGTTAGAAGAGGGGGTGCCAGCTCAGGTGTCGTCCGCGTCACTTGACCATGGTTCAAAATTACGTGGACCATCCCCAAAAGGCCTCGTGTTGCTGAACAGTGGAGCGTTAATATTCGCTCAATCTTCACAAATTCAGCACTTCCAATATTATTTTCCGAAATTACTTTGATTTCTTTGTTTCTTTCCTCTCCGCTTAGCCCGGCGTTACACGGGCTTTTACCGAATGAATAACTTCACCCTCATGGAAAAATTTCGTGTTTCCCTCAGGCCGATAGCACCTGTGTGTGTGTGTGCGTGCGATGTGAGTGATTTCTTTAACAATGTCATAAAAACTCCCTTTTTCGAAATTTGTTCTTGCGTTGGTGTGGTGTGGTAATTATTAAAGATGGGTGAAAGCTCATGTGTCGTCCTCGTCACTTGAGAATAGTTGAATATTTCGAGGTCCGTCACCAAAATTCTCTAATAGGCAAACAGGGTGAAATGTAGCCTTTTTAAATATAGTTGTATGTTGAAAAAAACAAAAAAGTAGAGATTTTTCAAATTTCAAAATTTCACTACTATTTTAAATATTGAAGTAAAATTGTGAGGATTTTTTGAAATATGCTACACACGGGAAAAATGTGTCATGCAATTATCTTCATAAAAGAAGAAGTTATTAAATGATTGTTTTAAGTATTTTGAGTGTTTTATTAAAATTTGTTTCGAATGCATAACATCCTGCCATGGAAATTCACCTTCCTGGTATATGTGTGATTCCTTTAAATTAACGTCACTACAATTCCCTTTTTTTTAAAAAACAAATTTATCTTCCAGATCTTACTAATGTCAGTCAGGTTTCAGTTCTCTTCCTACAGCACGGTGTTACGGTGGCTTTTTTGAGTGTAGAACTATTTTCCCCCTGACTCTCCCCTCAGATATAAGATTTATCTTCAAGTTTCTATTCAATATATCAAAAACAATATTGCTTTAGTAAAAAAATAATAAATTTAAACAATAAAAAGAAAACTATTTTGATGCTTGAGTAAAAAAAAAGTCATCATTTTTTAATAATAGATAATTTCTAGGAATCTAAAATAATTAAATAATTTTCAGGTTTTCATTAATCAATCAATCGCTACTTACAGTTAGCTTAAAAAGGTCTCTCTAGAACGTATTTTTATCCAAAATAATAGGCGATATACTTTTTATTAACAAATAATTAATTTAATAAGGAAATAATAGAAACATTCCTTTTATTTTAAAAAAATATATTAATTTAATTCCATTATCTATAAATAATAATAAAAAAAATTAAATATTGCTTTAGTTTCGTAAAATATCTATTATTTTAAATCCATTTTCTAAAAAAATAAATACACAAAAATTCTCACCGTTAATTATCGAAAGGACTATTCATTTTTTTCATTTCGTTGTTTTTGAATGTTAGATTAAAAATATATAAGAATGAAAAAGCCTGGAAATTTATTTATATTCACTGCACAAAATCATTCAAAAAGAAAATAATACTGTGTGTGTGACTAATATATGTTTCAGAATTATATTTTTTTTACAGTATTTTTTATTCCACTCATTCATTTTTGCCAAGAACAGCAAGTTTGACCTTGGCCACTGAGCGTTAAACAGAGGGAGGGAAAAAAAATTAAGAATGATTCTAGCGCATGCGCAAAGCCTTTAGAATGTCTTTAAAGCTTTCATTATTTTTGAGGGCTCAATTTTTAATTGAAAATTCCAAGTTTTCACAATTGATTGGAAACAACAATAATTTTTAAAGAAAAAAGGTTACAAAAATAATGCTTGTATTATTTCTCGCAAAAACTTTATTTTATGAAAATCACAAAAAGAAATCTTTAAAATCCGTAATTTTTAAGCGAAATCGACACACGGGAAGAGAAAAAATCATAAAATATGCAAAACAGTATTGTTTTGTAAAAAAAAAATTTGTTTTTTTTCTATAATATTCTTTAAAGAAAAATAGTTTTTTCCCGGAAACGAAACTGTAGCCTTTTTAAAAATAGTTGTGTGCTGAAAAAAAGACAGGAAGTATAAATTTTTCAAATTACAAAATTTCCCTACTATTTTAATTCTTGAAGAAAAATTGTGAGAATTTTTTGAAATATTTGACACGGGGGGGGGGGGGTTTCATGCAATTACGCATTATTTTAAAGTAAACTATAAGTTTTATGAAAGAGAACAAAAATTTCGATACTGATAAATATTTTAAATGAATCTCAGAAATGCATTGAATGCATTTTAATTTTAAAAAAATATATTAATTTAAATCCATTATCAATAAATACTAATAAAAAAAATTCTACATATAGCTCTTGAAACGTTTGGATGTTTGATTAAACATATATAAGTGTTAAAAATCCACCTTTGGGGGAAAACCTTGTTATATGCCAACATTCACTGAAAAAAACTTTCAAAAAGAAAATAATACTATTTGATAAAAACATTTAATTTTTTTAATTTTAATTTTATAGTTTTTCATTCCACTCTGTGTTAAAATTATTTAAACACGTATCTGCGGAAAAAATTATATTATACAAAACTAACTTATTAATTATTTTTAATAAAATTGATTAAAAATGCTCATTTAGCAATTAATTGTGACATACCATTTGCTTACATAATGGCAGCACTGAAAATGAAGTAAATTTCAGATCAGTGGGGATGCAGCAAATGAATTCAATCATTGAAGAAGAGAGAATTAATTTACGGGTGGGAAAAATAAGCATAAATGAACAAAATCGAATTGTTGAAAAAGATAGAAATTACTTTGAATGATTAAAAATCAGAAAAAAACCTTTTTGAAGGCAAAAAAAAAAAAAAAAAAATGAAAAGTACATTAAAATAACAGAGGATCATGTTAAAATAAGTATTTATCAGTAAAATTAATTTACGCGGTAAAAATAAGCAGAAACGAACAAAATCAAATTCTGTACATTCGAACCTAGACACAAGAAAGAATTAGATGTTTTGCGAAAGCGACGCGTTCTAGACAACCACGCTATCGAGCCCTGTAGCAGAAGTGAAAATAGGCAATACTAATGAATGGGAGGTTCAAATTGAATTTAATTTTTAATTGAGGGGATCCGTACTTTTGAAGCAATTTTTTCAATCTTCGTATATGTTACGGATAATATTACTGTACACACGGGAAAAAGGTTTTGTGAGATTACCTTCATAAATGACGAAGTTATTCAATGTGAAGTAAAAATTAAGACTACTTTTTAAAAATTCTTTAAAAAAAAAGTTTTGGGAATTTTATTTTTTAAATGAATGGATCTAAAAGAGACAGGCTTGAAGTTAATTAGTGTAGAATATCGATTTAATAACACGAAAAGTAATTCATACCCAACGATTTAGAAATAATTTTCATAAAAACGCATCAGTTTTAACACTATTTTAAAAAATTCGAAAAAAATAGAAAATATTGTTATTTTACAAAAAAATTTATACCATGTCGTGGCGAAATAAATGATCTTTCCGATTCTGTAATTATTTTTTGTCTAATTTCGACACCGAAAATTGGATGACAATTTTAATATGGTGGAAAACGTCGGATCACCGCTAGACCGAAACGGAAGGGAAGTTCCGCCAAGTAAACAACCGGCAGGAGTAAAACAATTAGGCGTTTTAAGGTTTTTAATTAATATCTTTTTAACTAATTATAATATCGGAATATAAATAGGCAACACGGCTTCCCCGGAAAATTCCCGATCTTTTGGTACCTTCCGCGACTCTCTGCGTGGTGCTGTTCGTGAGAAGATAGACGCACATATATAGATAGATAGATAGATAGATACGTTTGTTTACCTTCGAATTTTAATAGTGTAAGATAAATGAAAAACTAAAGAATTATATACTTCATATATAGTGTGCGTTTTTAGAATCTACTCGAGATATAATTAGGGAAGGCTATAGAAATGAACATACAGTTTAAAAGAAACTCTTTTAAATCCGACTACTGTATGTAACACTAATAAACAGTTTTGCTTACCCAAAATCTATTAGCAACTATCTTTTTCCATTTCCGTCAGTTTCTGTTTCATGATCTCTATCAATTTACCTTCGATGCCACGGCGATTATTCATAATTGCTACTTGTAATAACGTATGATTTTGGCTATTATGAGCTTCTGTGATTGCTTCAATTTCGTAGTATTCATTTCTTCCCAGGTTGATTATAGCGCCTTCATTGCTATCTTTGACACATGAAAAAAGATCACGTATGTCGTGTAGAATTTTATAAATTAAGGGATCATTAGCAAGATTCCATGGTGTCTTGAACGTGTTGTTTCTGATGTCATAAATGGCACCATACTTCAATTAACATTTGACAATTTCCAAATGTCCCATTTGGGCAGCCACGTGAAGCGCTCCAGAGCCACTAATCGTCGTTCTGGTATTGAGCAACTTCTTCAATTCACTTCCCTTCGCTTGTTGCAACATGATTTCAAGAATATCTCTGTGACCTTTGGATACAGCACTATGTAGTGCCGTGTTGCCTTTATTAGAAACGTGAGTAATATCTACACCTACTTCCAGAATTTGTCTCAGTGCACTTTGATTGCCGTGGAAAGCAATCCAATGCAGAGGACTATAGCCATTTCTATCTTTGGCATTTATAACTGCAATGTATTCCCAAATATTGAAGTTGTTTCCATTTCGTACACATCTGAACAAACGTTTCGTCAAATTAAGCCAGTGCCTATTTTCCTCGTTTGAAGTAAGTTGTAAAGGTGTTTTGCCGTTACAGTCCTTCTCGCAGTACGATGCTCCTGCCCTCAATAACAATTTTACGCCAACCACGAAGTCATTTTTTGCAGCATGATGCAACGGCCATCTCTTTTCATAGCCTAGAATGCTTTCAACAGTGTTGTTCTTTGCTGTGGTTTCAATCTTCTTCAAGTTATTTAAGTCTGTTATAGAACTTCTATTCTCCAAATTCAACCAGTGCAATTGATTTTTCAGAGACCAAACCGTTGTTTCTTCTGTATCTTCATGATTCGGACCAAAGATATGATTATAACCTTCATGTACCTCTTGGAGAACTTCCAAAGCCTCTTTTAGTTTGCCATTACTAAAATGTATTAATCCGATATTATGTTTCACGCGCAAACTTTCTTTACATTTTTCTCCAAGGGTCATTTTGAATTTTTGGTACACGTCCGTGTATATTTTGTAAGCCTCTTCACGCTCCCCTTTATTATTAAGTGCTCCAGCTATATTTGCTAGAACCGTTAATACTTTTAAGTGGGATTCACCGAGAGCTCTTTTTAATTTGTCAAACACATCGTAATATATTAACAAAGCTTCGTCGTATTTCTCTAGCTTGATTAAAACCAGAGCAGAACTTTCTTTTGCCAATAAAGTTTTGAAATGACATTCACCAAGAGATTGCGTTCGATCGTACACAATTTCAAAATACATTTCAAGAGCTTTCGTATATCGTTTTTGTTTCCACGTGGTTATATCTTTACAAGATCCAGCTAAGCTACTTCTCTGACCCTAAAGTGAGAAAACAAAACATCCCATAGCTTAGACCGCTCGGGGAGGGGGACCCCTCTTGAATGAAGGAGAAAAACAGAACTTCACTGGGAGGGTACGGAAAAGACGCCGCCAAGCGCGCTGATTGGTCAAATCGACGTTCGCCTCCCCGACTTCCTGTTACGCATTTCCGTCCCCTTTTACGAAATCACTCCAACAAATATCCAGCAACCGAGAGTAAAGATGTTACACATCAAAAATAATTAACTATAGACTTGGAGGGTGACAGAAGACATCAGGCGCTTACGGTCCTATCTTTTCTCGGAACGGGAAGCAGTTATCCAGCCCTTGCTTACCATGAATGCACATTCAGTCTCTTGGTTGTTACAGAAATAAAAGAGAACCCGGGATAAATATAATATAATACTCTCTTTCACTGGGCCATCTATGAAAAAAATTCCGACTAAGGGACAAGCCTTCCTGTAGCTTCTTAGTGCGACGTTTATTACAGTCAATCAATCAAGAGACGAAGGGGTTATTGTCATTTACAGGCAACATTCCGAATGGATTTTGTCCATCCTAATAAGTGTTATCTGTATTTCACTTCAACGATCTTTCTGTCGATCCGCTTTGAATGAAAAGTTTTTCCTACATTCAAAGATCACACCACTCCTTGTCTTCTCATTATTTTGAGTAATTTTACCAGCTTTTAAACTTTTCTTATTGCGTTTCCTGAGATTCAGAATTCACACGGAAAACTTAAATCGTTTTATGCCAGTGACATACTATTTTATAAACGTAAAAAGGAACTCTAAATATGACCATTGATAACATTTTACGACTTTTTGCTTACACACGTCCAGGGTCTCTAGTGGAGCCCGTATCATTGATACGGTGATAGCTACGTCCCTGATAAGAAGAAATGTTGTTCAGGAATGTTTCTCAGAATTTAAAATCCATTCTTATTATATGCTTCATCTGTGGTAGTGCGAACCGTTAAAGTCTGCATGATTTCAAGAATTAGTTTGCAGATCGTTGAAATTCAGAGATCTACAATAGTAATGTTTACGACAAAATTCACATTTCTTACGATAGGAATATTGTCAAGTTTTCATATGCAAGAGTACATTTTACCTTTTGATCATTCTGGGGCTCCTGCGCACAACATCCGCCACACCACCAACATGGCTGGCCCTGTACATACTTCCTTCCCTTTCACTATATTACAAAAACTTAAAATGTAGAAATACTAAAAGGAAAACATTATCAAACCAGAAACACACAAGCTTTTCTCAAAAATCAAACATATGAAAGCAAATGGTGTAAAAATGATCTTATGAAACCAAAACAATAAAAAAAATTAAAGAACAAGATGCAGATTACCTGAAATTTTAACTTTAAAAGTTAATCAAATTTAAGGCGATGTGGTACCCTAAAAATCATTAAACTGTCGAAAACATTTTTTTGGCTTATTCGATACCCCGAATCTTTATAAATATGCCAGCAAAATTTCAAAGCTTTACCTGCATTTTTCATTAAGTAATGGAGCAATGTTTGATGCTAAACAGCAACAACCACGCCTACATTTCAGATTATCTGCTAGAAAAGAGCCCGATAAAAAATGAATTAATTATTTTTCTAATGGCATCAATGAGATTGACATTATATATGTAGTAATAAATCATTTTAAGAAAGAATTGTGCAATTCATGCGAAAATTCTAGTTTGTGAATTATTTACTGGGAAGATCAAATGGATTTGGTCAAAATTTAAAAGTTGTGCGTGCTTTTTATGATATTATTATGAATAAAATTAAAACTTCAAAACGGATTCTCCCAAAGCACAAATACTAAATCTCATTTTGATAACTCAGATAATTAAAAATCTAATTCGCAAGAATAGAAAAACTCTCCCATTTTAATATATTTATTTTTGGTGATCTATATATATGTCTCTTGTGTGCGAGATTCAACACTTTTGTTACTAAAATATTTTAAGATATTTATTTAAACAAATGCACATATACAGTTCTTGGATTTTGATGTATTTTACCTATAAATTGTTAGTTGATTTTGCTTTTAATCGTGTACAATATTTAACATGCGAAGGCTTAAAATCATGGAAATAAAAAATAAAGACATAAATATCTTTTGTACATTAGCTCTGAGCATGGAATTAGCTCTGAAGTGTGTGTATTAATTTTTTTTATAATTATAAAAATACAGTTTTATGAAATATTGATCTTTCATTCGTTTTTTTCTATATATTCATTATGGCAGTATGCTGTTTAATTGTTCTACATTTGTGCAATTTTTTATAGTAAGTAGTTTTAAATAAGCTAATTAACCTTTCATAAAAGTTTCAGACTATTCTATGAATATTATATCGTGCTATTCATGGAATGAAAACTTCAAACTCATATTTCTCCATGTTGAATTTTTGTACATATACTGTTATTCAAAACCCTAAGGCTTTTTTGATAATTGAAGTATGGGTTTGAACTTTTTTATAGATGTTCTGAAATGTATGTTTTGTAAAACTGTGCATGGAATTAGCTCTAACGTGTTTAGTACTTTTTCTAAAAAATTTCAAAATCATAGTTAGTGTTTTTTTTGGGAATTTTTGGAAGTTTAACTATAAAAAAATTAAAGAGCAGCAGCAGAAAAAAACCCATGCACAGTTTTATGTAGTATATTATAAGGTACTTGGAAACAAATTTTTGAAAGAAAAGAGACATATTTAAAAAAGCCTTAGAGATTTAAAAAATGCTTAAAAAAGCTCAAAAAATTTAAATTTTGCAACAAATTAAAAAATTTTTGTATGGAATTATTATTAAATATTAACCTTTATGAAATACAATTAAAACCAAATATTAAAAATAAAAAAAATTGTGAAGATGGTACCATATCGCCTTAAGTTGACCAATGGTAAAAACTGCCAGCAAAATTCAGACCTTATGAAAGTATGCAAATATCCCTGTGATCAATTATTTCAATAGCCAAAGATCCTCTACAGTTTTTTCCAAAAAAATAACTTTCATCTATTTCACTATTTGATTCATTCATCAATTTAGAGAAATTTCGATCTCACTTAAATATTTCGCTTTTTCTGTCATACTGAGTGAAATAAAACTGACACTAAATTTACAAAATACTTCGATCCAGTGCCGGATTACTCGTTGGGCGGAGTAGGCAGTTGCCTATGGGCCCCGTGCTTTTTAGGGGCCCACAAAAGCATGTTCTGTTTTCTGTTAGTGCTCCAAAAACAGGCTACAGGCCCCGAGAACTCGACTGCCTAGGGGCCTCCATGTCGTTTAATCCGACACTGCTTCGATCTCTTTCCCCACATTCTCAAAATATAAACACAAAAATCCAGATAACAATAAATCACGAACCTTCAAATACTAAATTCTTTCGAAAGAACTAAACATTGGTAGTTGTTTATAGTCTGAGATCATTATTGTAATATAAGAAATCTGGGATCACACAAATTTTTAAAAACTTGGAACCGAAAACATATATTAAAGATCAAAGTTCAGGAAAACATTTGTTTTGCAAAAAAAAAAAAACGGATTTCAACCTCAATTACATGTAATATATGAGGGCAACTCTAATTGCTATACGATTCAAATGTGGGTAATCATTGCGTTTGCAATATCAGTACAAGATTTTTTGTTGCACGTTGAACTTATAACTGAAGTCTTATCAGCTTGGGGCCCCCCTGCCACCTCTGCTCAGGCCTGAACTAGGATTTTTTAAATATATAACTTAGAAGTGGATTTATTCATATTTTAATACAACAGAGTGGAGACATTAGAAAAAAACACCGATTATTATTTCAATTGGTAGTAATTCTTAAAATAATGTGAATTTCATAAAAATCCTAGTTCAGGCCCTGTGGAGAAATCTTTGCTCAAAAAAGCAAAATATTATTATTATAGAAGCATTTTTCATGAAAGGAGAAAGTTTTAAAAATTAATTCTAAGTTCATTTCTTGCCAAAATATTGCATTTAAATAATATTTTATTGTAATAATATTCTTAAGACAATTTTATACTTGTATTATAATCAAAAAACTCTAAATATAATGAAAATTATCCATTTATACGCTTTTTTTTTTTAAATCACGGTTCCGAACGCCTTCCTTAAATAAGATTTATTTCCTCCATCAGTCATTTCTTACAGTAAATCATCCATTTCTTTGATAAAGTACAAATATCAAAAGAAAAATAATGTAGTCTGTGTCGCTCGACATAGGATATGAAGAGTAATTGTGCAGTTTTCAATATTTAAAGCAAGAAAACTTCAAAATGTTTTAATCCGGGAGCAGGTGCGCACTCGATACAAACGTTAAGGGTCGCGTGGGGGTGAATGAGTCACCCCAAGTCTTTTTTACAATTATTTTTATTGTACACGATAAAAATCGTAATTCCAGTGAAAAATTTAGAGAAAGTATACTTACCTACTTTCAATTTTTCTTTGACTATATGAGAAAAAAATCCAATTAAACTGAACTAAAATGCTTCAAATGTGCATGACTTTAATAAAGGACACAAACAGTGCCGGTTTGAGCTCATTTCGGACCCTGGGCGCAAAAGATCTACGGGGCCTCTTGGCACTGTCCGATCCAAGAAGGGGCTCTGATCCGGTTAAATCCAGCTTATCTCGGTGCCCGCCCCAAGCGCAAAAGTGCTCTCGATGGTTTTCCAAGTATCATAACTCTTTTAACATGGAAAAAAGCGCAACAGAAATACATTTGCAACAATCTCCCTAAATGAAAATAAACACATAAGAGGGGATACCAGTTAAATTCGAAGGCCAATCAGATGATCAGCGAATGTATCTTGCTTCTTGCGTGAATTCAGTCTTCATTTTCTTCTTACAGCTAATGTACAGTATTTCAATAATAATGACAGAGATGAATTTTTTTTATCTTCTTGGAACTTTTTTGTTTCTGGGTCTAGGCTTTGTTTTTTTTTTTCTCTGAAAGAGTAGTATTTTAGGTTTAAAAAGAAAACTTTAAAAAAAATCTTATTTCTCTCGTGGGGTTACAGAAAATCAAACAAAATGTTTTTTTATTTGGTTATATGATCAAAGACAGCTAATAAGCTTGTTGAAGCTTTTATTTTTGGATGACGCGTAATTTTGCCAGATGATATGCTTAAATTATATCAATGTAAATGTGTGTTTTTTATTATGTCAGAAAGCATTTTCTTCATTTCACAGTAAATAATTTTTTTAAAACCTTTTATTTTCGATATATTCACACCCCTCCTTGTAGGGTTATCACGCCCCCCCCCCGCAAGGGGGCGTGCCCCACAGTTTGAGAAACGCTGACGTACATGTATTAAAGTCTCTACAAATAAAGCAGCTTTTATTATAGTGTATAATGTAGCTGTATATTTATTTAAAGTAGAAATATCTTGATTACACTTCTTTTTTCTGCAAGTACAGCATTTTTATTCATACGTAATGAAACACTCATGTTTAGACATTTAATAATTTTTTTTAATATATACATTTTTTGATTTGCTGAAATAATTTGATTTTTTCAAAACTTTGTTTTAATTGTTTATTTTATGTGTTCACATTCTTATACTTTTAAAATACATTTTTTTTCTGTATGCAATGGATTGTTTTCTTAATTTCTTAAGGAAACTCTTTTTTTCTTCAAAATGGCATGGACATCTGTGTTAATAATGAAATGTTCATTGAGAAAGAGAAATGTTAAAGTTGGAATAACAATTTAAAATTGTCACGAACTAATGCTATACATTTAGCATTAGTTCACAGGCCTATGGGACTAAAATTGTCAAAACAAAGTTGCATTTCATTTTTTACATATTTCATCAACAAATCAATCACATTGAGATTGATTTCATTTATTGACAATCTATTTATACACAAAATTGAAATGAACAAATTTAACATTGTTTTGTGACAGAATGGTGCATTTAAGATTATAATTACCCCGTTGCCATTCCATGTTCACTGAAACTATTGCAAATTAATGGGAAGAAATCAACATAGGCTAAACAAGCAGCATAACTTATACATTTCTGTACAAGAAAAGTCTTGAATATAACTGCAGCTGATTAAATTGAACATAATTTGTAGTGAAATAATCGAATTGAATTTTGAATGAAAACTCTTCATTCAACACTGAACATTCAGACAACTTTTCTTATGTTTTATTCTTACCTCTAAATTTTTTTTTAGATGATCCCCATTAAAAATCTTCTCTCACCAATTATTTTTTCCCAGCAAGATCACTCACTCTAATAATATAATATTAGGGCTTCACTATCCAATTTTTTTTGGCATAAAATGTTTTGCTATTTTTCTCCTATACTATAATGCTGAATGAGTTTTCCTTTTTATGAGGGTTGGAACTCTCTTTAATAGTAGCAACAATTTATTTACATGGCATACAAAAGTGATTCATGTCACCATGTTTTACAGTCCTTCAATATAGTCACCAACATTGTGCATAATCCGTTTCCAACAATGTGGAAGCCTCAGAATGTGTAGCAATGCCTCTTCTATTGATAGTTCAAACAGACTGGTCTACTAGAACAGTTTTGAAGTGAATGTCATGAAGAGGTTCCTTCATCATAGAAATTAAGTCAAAGTCACAAGGGCTTAGATCTAAGAGTATGATGGATGGTAAGAAACCATCGATCAAACAAATCAGTCGCAGCTTGTGGCCGAGCATTGCCATGTAAAATGATTGGGGCATTCTGCAGAAAGTGTCGCTGTTTTTTCTCAAAGCTGGTCTGAGATGGTGCTCCAAAAATGAGCAGAAATACTGCACATTGACAGTCTGCTGTGGGGGAATGGTATGTGATAGGATGACACCATCATAATTCTACATGAGAATCACCATTGGTCGATGCATGCCTGCCACATTTTGGCATCTTTCATTGAAGGCTTTTACCCAGCTTGCTACAGTTCTGCAAAGCAATGCTGATTCCCCGAAAGCCTCTCTAAGCCTTAGATGACATTGTCAAGCTGTATGACCTCTAATACATTCAATTTTTATCCAATTTCATTGTTCTTGTTTTGAAAACATCCTGACAACACTTACTTTAGACCACAAGCTAATACAAGGGTCAGTTCTTCACGTCACTCCACATGTGCGTGACATAGGAAAAACAAGTCTTTTTGCTGAGAGGTAAGATAGCTCACTTGTGGCATATGCAACATTCATTGGTTTTCTTGCATAGGGTTTTCACAGCAGTGTTGCCACTATTAAAGTTCCAACCCTCATACATGCTAAAATGAAAAAAACTATCTATGGAATATTCTGAAGTTCTCAAAATGCTATATAATAAATGTTTGAATTACGATGTTGCAAATTTGCATGAAAATTGAGACATTTTTTTGTTTAAAAACGTTCTCCATATTTAGTCCATGTTTTTGTACATTTGATGAAGGCAACTTTGAATATTTTGATTTACACAAAAATGATAATTGTGTTAAAAGAAATTATTTAGGTAAAAATATTAAGTTAACAAACAGTGTATTTGAAAGAAATCTGAGGTATATTTTTACTGGAAAAATGATTTTTGTAAAAAAGACATGTTTTTTACAATTAAGGACAAATGCAGCTTCAAATATATATTTTACACTTGCAAAAAAGAACATTTACAATCATTGAGTTTCAAATAATTTATTAAATTTAAATTCTAATCTTGATTACATGCCATTTCATATTCAGCTGTACTTTTTATGTGTATATTATCTAAAATTACAGTTTAGCAACAAGACCTATACTGTTTTAATTACACAATATAAATTATAAATATATATACACATAAGCTACATAATAAATTGGTTTGATCATGATAAGACATTTACACTTACTTGATTTTAATGTGATAAAATTAATTTGTATAGAATAAACACCTTTTTATTTAGTATGTTTACAAATGAAAATAAGATTTTTAATATTTCTAAGAAATTAATTTTTTAAAAAAAATTACAGGAAAACTAACAACATAAAATAAATATTTCATACATTGCCCCTCTTTCTAGATTAACTTTCAATATATATGTTATATAACTTTTAAGAGTTATAATATTTAATAATAAATATTACTTCATTTTTTTAAAATTGAAACATCTCTACTGAAAATATCAACAAAAGAGATAATTTATATGGAAAGGAAAAAAATTTTCTAAGTTTAATAATTCTGCATTGTTCTGAAAAAATTATTCAAAGTATTTTTGCACAATATCTGAAAATACATATATTGTCATAAAAATACGAGATTGATCTCTCCACATCCAAATCCAATTTTTATACAGGAATGAATTGTTTGAATTGAAATATATATATAATTTCAAAAGTCGAAATAAGCACACAACTCAATAACAGCAGCAGTTTTCCATTCCATATTTTTTGCATATTATCCATTTGTATATCATAACAATAATAACTTAATCAAACTTTGTTGTCAGTATTAAAATATTCATAACTTAAAAATTCATTTAAGATTCTACAATCACATACAGACTAGATACAAAGAATTAACAATAATGCAAAATGTTTCTATAATATAATAGAAGATATAACAGAAATATAAACAAAAAATTATTTAAAAAATCATTTTAAATTACACCATTTTTTCTTTCTTTTCAAACAGGTTCATTTAAAATCCTACAATCCTATACTAAATCTATTTAAAATAATGTAAATTATGATGAAAGATATTAATTTAGAATTAATTATATTACATTGAAAATTAAAGTCTGCTAAAGAAAAATATTCCAAATTAGTAATGGCTAAAAGAATTTAAAAAAAAAATGAATCACCGATACTTGAAGTACATCTTCAATCCTGATAGATATTTAAAGGTACAATAAAATTAATTATTAAAAACAGATATTTAAAATGATTTTCATCATGAATATTTTTTATTAGGAATTAATTCTGAATGCTATTAACATAAATTGTGATAGAATACCCTTATAAATTATTTGATTTGATTATTCATTAACACTTCACAGTTCATAATATAAATATGTGGACAGTGCAAAATAATTTTAAATAACTGAGCAAAACAATTTTAAAAAGTAAGAAAACATATTAAATAAGATCAATACATAATTTACTTTAGTGACAACATTGTGATTTGCACTTTTTTAGAAAGAGTCAAATGATTTTTTTTAAAGGAATGTAAATATTTACACAGTACACACAAACATTTTCTTCTCCATCTAGATTTTCCTATGAATAGTACCAAAATGGCAGTCATTATAACATTGACAACTATCACATCTGAAATAAAAATATCAATAATGAGTCAAGTAAATCAAATAGACTACATATTTTCAAAACACTGTGGATTTCAAAATTAAATTTCTTTCTAAAATATATAGTTATCACTACAAAATAAATTAATAGCAAACTTTAAAAGAACAAAACTAAAACATATTTAAAAGCTCAGTACTTGTGTACTATCGCAACAATGCCAATGTTCAAGGTAACTCGCCAAGTTGCCAAACCCAATTTCACAAGCATTGTACATGCTGAATTGTCACCTATGTGCTTTGTTTCATATAATATTATCAATATGGTTGTGGTAATACGTAAGCACCCAAAACTCTTAAGTGCAGAAGAAATTTAAAATAATTCCTAACTTTGAGAAATAGTAATGAAATTTAAGACACCATAGAAATGCAATTAATCAAACTACTCTTTTCTTTGTATCTTTTATCTTTACATATCGACTCCAACACAGAGTAACAAACTCAAATATTTTATTTTTATTATGATGTTTGCTACTTTTTTTCAACATAATTTCAGATGCTCTTCCCAACTTTGAGACACCATATGAAATTAATATTGTAATTCTACAAATTTATAATACACACAATTAATATATAAATTACCATAAAATCTGGCATATAATGCACACTTTTAACACAAAAATTAAGACAAAAATTTATGGGTGTGTGTTATACACCAGTATAAAAATGATACCTTTAAAAATAAAAGAGAGGAGCATTGAAAAAATTACACTTCTACAAAGATCAAAATAATCTTTATTTAAAAGAAATGACGTGCTTTATGAACTTTAAGAGTTGTAGTTCTAAAAGTATACTATTTTTTCAAAAGCTTAAGAATACCTCGAATATATGATTTCAAAGCATAAGAACATTGCATGTGTACATTTCAAGTTTTTTCATAAAAAAAGGAAGTGCACATTACACGTTGAATATACCTAAAAATTAAAACATACAGCTTGAAAGAATAGGTGCACATTACACACTAGAATTTAAGGTAAATATTTTTGAAAAATTCAGATATGCTGAAACTGATTCATCAATCTTTTGTATCAAACCATTAAATATAAGAGGACAGTGATATATAAAAGCCAAACTCTCTCAGGCTGATTGTCATGCATTATGTGCCCAACAAGGAATTCACACAATTCCCAGAATTCACATATTTATGCAATTGATTTGGAACATTTGAAAATCTAAATTTTTTTGGCAAGAGATGACATTGCATGTTCATAGGATTTGAGATACATGTAAATTTGACCTACTTGAAAAGAGAGAAACATTAATCACATGCACAAAGATTTTTATTTATAAACATAAGGTGATAGGAATGTTTCGGAAAGGCATGCTTTATGATGGCTTTTTAAATGAACATATGGTATTTGTTTATAGTAAGTAGGAGTTTTATTTTCACTAGAGCATTGGATTTGGATATGCAATCTATTACTTAGACCCTACAGGGGAAATTATTATAATAATTTTTTTTTACTGTTACAATGTCAAAGCTTTGAAAATGTTTAACTGAACTTTAAATAAAAGAAATGATGAAAAGTATTTCACATATTGATTCTGAAACAGACTCTGAGAGCAGTGATAGTGACACTATAATATAATCTGATTGTTCTGTTCATTAAGAATCTAACAAATTGATAGGTGATATTTGGGACATCTGCATGCTAAGTACATGAAAGAAAATATTTCTCAACAGTCATCTACAATAGAAAATTCAGCTTTTGTTTCTTACATTCCAGCAAAAATTCCCCAAAATAGAAAAATGCAAGGATTGAAACATAGGACTGTGTGTGGATCCCTGTGTTTTCAAATTTTTTATACTAAAAAAAAGAATTTTAAGTTAAATTCAGTTTTCAAATGTTTAAAGCTATTACTGAATAAAATAATTAAACACCGAAAATAAAATAAGTACAAATTGTGGTACTTATGTATTATTGCAACATAATTGCCAACTTTCAAGATAACTCACCAAGTTGGCAATCATGTGCTTCTTTTCATATATCACCAATAGATTGCAATATTACGAACCAGAATTGTATTTAAACAAAAAGTAATTTAAGTAAATAAAGTATGTAAATACAAAATATGTAATGTGTAAGCCATTTATATATTCCACTGAGAACAATTAAGCAACATGTTCACACTTTGGTATTTTTATGGATCTTCACTTTACAAAACTTCTGTGAAGTAGAGTAAGTTTCTTTTAAAAATCTTTCAACATATTTAAAAAATGAAATTGACAAATAAGCTTATCAGTTATAGGAGCCATGCAACTAAATAAAGCACACAAACAGAAATTCTGACATATCACTTGGTGACATAAACAGGCAATGGCAATTTTGAGTCTTGCGATTCATTCTAGTTGACACATTTTATTTTCAGAAAATATACACAAGAAAAAAAAATCCAGTTAAAGAGTGCATGATGCAAGATGAACAAGAGCCATAAAAATATAATCACATTTGGAGAGTTATAAACAATCAGTCAAAACATACACATTAAGAATAAAGAAAAACACACTAAAAGGAAAGTACATAAAAATACAAACACTGAGAATAAAAATTAATGCACATTAAGAAATCAAAAACCAGAAATATTTGTTTTTCAAAACAATATGACATTAAAAAATCAATTTGTTATACTGTTAATTAGATTTTTATACCATTTGCTACACAGGAATTTTAAAATTTAATAGAATTTACTTACTCTTCATCATAAGAGCAGCACATTTTACATGCTACTTTTGAAACTATTTTAATGTCGTTATTTTCATGCAGAGATGACGTTTGTGGGTTCAAACAACTCCCACAAAACAGATATTAAACATAAAGATTATACCTCGGTGCTTTCGTCTGTGTGTACTTTGCAATATAAACCCTCCCATTAAAAGTCTGCGCAAACCAATGTTTTTATGGAATATATCTAAACATTGATAAGACTCAAATGCTATTATACACAGAAAAATTAAAATTCTAAACAAAGTAACGAAGTATGCTTACATTTTTCACTATTAAGTTGTAGAAGTAAGTCGACGATTGAGATAATACTGCCATATTGAAACACACAAACTCAGGACATATAAACAAGCGGCAATGAGACAATTGTAGGAAGCTTGAGTAAACTCTCTTTTCATTTTATTTTTAAAATCTGGTTTATCAATATCTTCTTCAAGATTGAGATCTTCTGCAAAAGCTGCACTGTAAACACCAAGAAATATTCCTAGCAATACCAACATTATGATACCCCAAACACTCAATATCGAACAGCATACCGACAGTTTAGGTCCACAAAATCTGAATGAAACCATTTTTTTTTAACAGAAAGATTCACAGAGATATCAATGAAAAAATTACTTCTTTTCTTATAAATTATAAAGAATCAAAACATCACTTCACAAATTTACTGCACCCGTTCTCAACCCGTGACACTTTCCGGTTAACAGTTATAGCATAGATATTAAATTGCCCTTAATAAAAACAAATGATCGATTATAAGTCTTTTATCAAGCAAATTTGTAGAAAATAAAGTTTCTGAATAAAGTAATTTGAAAATCCAATGCCATAAAATTAGCTTAAATATATATTAGATAAAAATTTAAGTATTATTACAAAGTAAAGGAAAAGCAAACTAAATTTGCTGTCTACAACACTTATTGGAATCTTCGAACTGAAATGAAAAACTAAATGTTAATTGAGCAATGTGTTAGTAAACGTAAATAAATGCATCATACACACACAGGAATTTTAATTGCATTTGAAATCCATCGAAACGGATATGGTCAGCAAGGACTCAGGGAATTTATGAATCAAACTTTTAAAAAAAGAATATTTATGATTATCGGGATATAGTGTATTCATCCTTTTTTCCCTTTGTGAAAAGTATTATATTAAATTTTACAAAATGTTTTTCGAAAATTCCGATTGCGATAAACCGAGTGCCATCATAATTCTTAGTGGGAAAAGGAAGTGCGGAAAGGATTACATAGCGGACTTGTTATTCAAAAGGTTTGGATAAATGCAATGAAAAAAAAAATCACAAGAAAATTATTGGTCTATGATAGTAATTTATTTTTTTATTTAATATTAAAATATTATTCCCTTATTCTTAAATTCCATCTATGATTTGAAATTTACTGATTTTTGTTGTAATAGTAGCATAGTTATGTTTTGTTCTATAAAATAATTTGTTTTGGGCGCTATTAACTATTTTACAGATTTGGTGAGAAAGAAGCTGTGATAATTCGTTTGTCTGGTCCACTCAAACAACAATATGCTTTGGTAAACAGAAAATTATTACCTCATTTTTCAAATAGTTTTTTCTTAATGTAAATCGAATACTTTTTCATCAAAGCTTCAAGATTTCATTTTCTTGGTGTTAATTGTCAGTAGTATTTTTTTTATTATTTTTCCTTCCCTTCTTAATAATTAAAATTATTTGCTATATCACCATATCACCACAATATTAAAATTGATGGTTCAAAGTTAGGAGATTGGTTTGATATTGAGCCGTTTTTATAAGCTTTCACATGAGTGACATACTATCATAGATTAACGCCTTGTTAATTTTTTTTGCATAAGGATTATATCTTTGTACTTTAATCTATGTTTTCCTTAAAAAGTATAACCCATCCATAAAATTAATCTGTGCACTCCACTGTGTCACATGAAAGCATATTAAAAAAATTGATCAAAATGGGCCAATAGAGTCAGGGGCATAAGGAAGAATATTAGGGCTTCTCTGCGAAGAGGGTATGTAGGTACTTGGCATCATTCAGGCTTTGGGCTCCTTAGAATCCTGGGTACCCCTGAAATGTGAGGTGTATGTTATGCCACTGAATTGGGTGCTAAAAATACATGCACTATAAAAAGCTTTAATGAAAAAGTGCCAAAACTTTTCTCCTTATTTCTAGATTTTTAGTTGAAATAGTTGTTAAGGGGTTAAAATGGTTTTCTTATATACACCTTGTATATGCAGCTAATTGTTGAATTTGAAGTTTTATAGATATGTAATTTTTTAATTTAAATATGTAACTTATCTGTAACAGCTTAGGAAGAAAGAAATCCACATTACCCTCCAATGGATTCCTGTCCATTGTGGAGTGGATGGCAATGAACAAGCTGATATATTAGCTAAGAAAGGATCCTTAATCCCCCAGAAGATTAATAGTGAGGTTTTTTTTATTCAACTACCAAATGTATTATTAAACACACTTCAGCTTTCAACAGCCACCAAAACTTGTGTGTAGAAATTCCACGAAGGATTGGTTGAAGACTATTCAAGATATTCCTGATTGACTTCGCCTTACAGCCATGGCGACGTTATGCCTAACTGCTGGACATGATTGCTTGGCAATGCATTTGTTTTGGATTGGTATCCTGCCAACCTTGCAATAATGGTATTATGGATAGAGACCATCTTAGACGGTACAGTGTATTACAATTTGGGGGAAATCTGAAACTAAGCGATATTGGTTTTCAAGACTGTAGATGGGTCAATGACTTTTATTCTTTTGCTTATGTACCTTTTTTGTGCTATATTGTGGTTTTTACATGTCATGTACCTGCCATTGGAAATTTTAAAAAAGTTAAATATGTATTAGTATACTAAGGGGTTTTTTTAAAAAAAATTAATTTGAAATTTACATTTTATCAGTATTTACATGCTTTTATTTTTTGTGTATTTTTTCCTTCAATTGTAAGTAATACTTCACAGTATTATATTTCTGCAAATTAATTTTTAGGATAAGGCTATTAATGTGTAGAAACTGCTTACAATATGAAACTTTTGGCTATACCACCCTTCCAATTAAGATAATATGCTATTCAACTGCTTAGTAGTGCAGATCTTTTAATTTTGAAAGTAAAGGAAGAAACAAAAATGTTACTTCTCCCATATGGAAACATATTTATTGAAGTGAGTGGTGTTTCTGGGTTTTGACAGATCACATAACCTTAAGGAATAAGAGAAGGAATTGCATGGTAGGTTTTGAGGTTGAAATATTAACGACTCATCCAGTACAGGTTAATAAACCTATGTTAATTTTGAACACTAACAGAAATTCATTGTTATTCACATTTAACAGATGTTTTGTGACAAAAAAGAAAATTTAATTGTTAATTTAAAAAATTTTTCTTATTGTTTGTAAAATTTTTTTATCTTTTTTAAAAAGAGGTTATTATAATTTGTTAATAAGGCTATTGTACTTAAGATTCAAACCCTGTCGGACAACTTTTCCGAATGAAGAAGACTGTTCTGCTTATAAAATTCAACTGTCTCTCATTACCATCACATGATGTAGAGCCGAAGTTAAAAAGAGTAAACAACATATCCAGTATTGTTTTTGAAATGTAGCTTAAAATACAAATTGATCTAGTGAAGTAATGAGGTCTGCAATTTGTGACTGAAAATGATTCACAATTTTATCACTGTCGATTAAAAATGATGGGATAAATTTACTGTTTATTAATATTGAACTCTAAAACAATACGAGCTTTTTTAGCAACATATTTCTTCATTTTGAAACATTTAAGTCAGTGGTCTTCGAACTTTTTCAACTCACTGAACCTCTAAAACGTTAAGGTGCTTTCGTGGAACCCCTAGAACTAGAAAGTGTTTTTGTGAAACCCTGTTTTATACACATACTTTGAAGAATATATCTCAAAATAATATTTCAAGTAGATCAACATGTTATAGGCACTTTTATGTAAAGGCAATTAAAAAAAGTATTGCATTTATTATTAAAAATATTATAATCTTATTTTTTTAATATAATTTACTCATAAATAATAATTTGTGATCCAAGTGTCACCTATCCAAGCATTATATTTAGTAACTGGGATATATGTGCTTGCTTTTTTAACACAAACTGTCGAAGTATAGGTCAGTTGAGATTAAATGCAACTGCCTTACATATTCTGAGTTTAATTTGTTTTGATACTTTGTTTTTGTAGTCACTTATGTTGAGAAATATGTCACTGAAACACAATGTTCTGAATGGCATTAAAATGCTTATAGCTGTGTGAGAAATCCCAAGTATTTTGCTTGAATTTACAGCCTGAAAATTAGAAGCTGTTCTTGCTTAAATTTAGATTTTAACATTTAATCTGTTTTGATATGTTGTTTCCTCTCCAGCATTATAGGTGTTTTTTCCACAAATGAAAAGGTGCATTTTCTATTAGAAAGTTAGTCTATTTAGTTTTGCAAGACATTGAGCTAACTCAAGGGCTCAAAACTATTGATAAATATTCAAAAGATAATTTTGTGTTTGCCTATACAGGTGGTTCTTCTGATGAAACATTCTTGAATGGAGGTTCGGGGATATTTATGACCACTCCAAGTGATGCAAAGTACCAACGAGTAATCAGTGCTGGTGCCATTGCACTCTCTCGCTTCACTTGTGAATTTCGGGCGATAATTGAGGCTCTTGATCTATATGAGACTCTCCCTTTTCTAGAGCAATCTGTCTCATCATTTTCTGTGACTCAAAAGCAGCCCTCTAGGTCATTCTAAATGGAGGTTCATGGATTACTTGAGATTTGCTCTTGCCTGTTTAGATTACAGGAGTTGAAGTCTGCTTCCTCCAGTGGTTACCTGTACATGTTGACATTGAAGGGAATGAAAATGTGAATAAACTGCTGAAAAAAGCTAGAAATCTTAATGTCAACATTTTCAACGTTACATTTAGACACAAATGCTGTCACAAATTTCAAATTGAGAGATAAGTCAATTCCTGTAAAGCATCAAATCTGTAATACAAGTGGAGACTGCCTTATAACAAAGACTATTGCTAGGCTAAGAACAGGTCATCACTGAGGAATAAAGTTTGACAGGGATGGCAGAAGAATACATATGAGGAATTGTGAAAACTATTGAGATACAGAGCTAACACCTGCTCATATTTTTGACTGTCCAGCTATTCTTGCTGCTCTACAAGAAATAGGGGTACTTTTCTTTTCAACAAACCTCTATGGGAACAATATTGCTCAGACTGCTAAAACAGTCATCTTGGTCCATGGTACTGTCTGATTTGGTCCTGTCATGGGTATAACATCATCATCATTAAAAGAATACATTTATGTATTAAAAACAACTATTAAAAGAATACATACTGTACTTAATTGATTTTTTTGATGAAAAAAAATCTGTTTTGTTTGTTTTTGTTTTATGACATTTAATCTAGCGTAGTCAATAGCTTTTTCTAAAATAAATGAAGTTTTAAAAACGTATGCATCAACATGATTTTGAAGGGTAGTTTTGTTTAGTGACACTTTAGATTCTGTCAGATCTGAGTCAACTTCGATGGTTATCTGAGGGGCTGAGTTACAGAGGAGACAAGCAGAGGCAATACAAGACAAAACATGTAAGCTCCAACCTGTTTGCTACAGGACTATATGGTAGTGTTTGAATTGTCGAGAGTTTTATAAGATGGCTTCAAATTGTCGTGTTGTAGCCGGACCAGCCTTAGATTTTACTTTGAAATATTGAGTGTACCAAAATGTATTGCTTTAGTTTGAAATATCAAGTTTGTCTAGGGGCTGAGCATACACTTTGAATTAACAAGAGTTTTGTATTATCGAAGGTTTGAATTAACGAGAATCACGACTGTATAAATAGTTAGTTTTAATGAATATGATGAGCTTATGATACTTTTAACTATACAAACTTCATAGAAAACGTAAATCCATTTTGAATATATATTTATTTCTTGTTGAATTTTTTTGTGACTCATGAAACCTCTGGGTTCTGTGGAACACAGTTTGACGACCACTGATTTAAGTGTTGAGGACACCTGAGTTAACACTCCACTTCCAAATTTACACATCATTGTAACTTATGGATTTCAAGTCTTGATAGGCTTAATGAGCATCAATCCCTCTACATCATGTTTCTTTAACCACATCTGGACTAGAACCTACATCTCAACAAAAACAATGCTAGCTATGAGCTTAAGACCATGGCCAGTTGGTTTCTGAAGTCAGGCAAAATAGTAGGGTTTTGATATTAATTTCAACAAGTTTCAAAGCTCTGTTATTGTGGTTAATTTAATGTTGGTTAGTAAATTCATTAATATAAATGAATTCTCTTTGAATCATTAAAAATGATAAGTTTTAATGAAAATTATAATAGTATTTTTTTTTTTTTTACTATTCCATGAAATCTAGCAAAAATGATTTCTAAGGTTTTAACAGATATTATCCCTTATTAGGAAAATAACTTGAACTATGAAAAACTCCTTGATGCTTCTCAGTATAAAGAGGACTTCAGGAAAAAAATGATCGCATGGGGAGAGGCAATCAGGAATCGAGACCCAGGTTATTTTTGCCGTCATTCCATCCAACAATCCCAAGCAACATTTAAGAAAGTGTGGATTATCAGTGATGCCAGGAGAAAAACAGACATAGAGTTTTTCCTTTCTAAATATCCAAATAAGATATACACAGTTAGAATAAGTGCTTCTGATACTGTGCGCAAAAAAAGAGGATGGAATTATACTGAAGGTAAGTCGAGTTTTTCATTGCTTCAGTTTGAATGCATGCCAAAGTAAGACTTGCATATTGCATTAAAATACTCTTTCTAAACTTTAAATTTCTTTTCTCTATGTTTGCATTTATAAATTAAATTCATAAAGTACTTCTGGGTATTTTATAGCATTTCCTTAAATAAGTACTAGTTTTCAGGTTTTCCACACTTGTAATTCTTTGATACCAAAATTTAGTTCATCATTTCTGCTGATAAGATTTCTCAAAAATCAAAAAATGTCAAAGTGAGAGAATACCCTTTTTAAAGACTTGATTTTATTAAAATATAAATTAAAATAAGTAATTTTATATCCTATAATTTCTGAATTTTCAAATATAAGGTTTACAATATCCATAGTAGAAGGGGGGGGGACGAAAAATACTATACATTTTGCAATTTAAAATATCTTTACAAAGAATAATGAATAGAACAAACATCTTTAATATTTTAAAATTAAAAATGTTTGTTCTATTTATTATAACCTTTAACCAAAGATAGTTTTTTTTATCCTACGTTCGTCTTCGGCATCTCTGCCATTAGTCGACAAGCAGCCCAATAAAATGATGACGAAGCATAAAAAGAACTAAAATTTGTCTCCATAGAGTTGTCTACAAAAAACTTTAAAACAATAGGGCAGTGTCTGAGGTGGTGGTCACCATCCTTTTCACCCTGGTTGCACAGAGGGCACCAAGCGGAATCTTTTACTCCAATGCGATGTAAGTGCCTTTGCCAGTACCATAATTTCGCACGTATAGTCCGCACCATCGTATAGTCAGCAGACACGATTTTATATAAAAAAAATTTCAAAAAACGTCAGATAGTCCGCGGACTATAGTCCGAAATTACGTTATTTTAATACAGCAATATTTTTTGGGGGGGGGAAACAAAAAACTAAGTATAAATACAAAAAAAGTACTTCCTTACTAATATACCTTCAGAAATAAAACGCTAAATACAAATAAAAAACAGTGCTTACTAATTAATCATATATTAATTAATCACACATTCTACTACATTAACGAAAACCTTCAAAGTCCGATTCATCGGTATCAGAATTAAACAGTTCTAATATATTTTCGGGAAGAGTGTCCGAAAGTTCATTTTCAGCATCACTATCTTCACTGTCAGTGATTTCCTCGCTTTCACTAACAATCCCGGCTTTTATAAATCCCGATCATCGGCAGTTCACGACAGCCTGTTTTTTAAATTTCAATGATTTTAACCGTGAACAACCAGCGTATTATCCGCACTGGTGGATAGTCCGCGGACTATAAGCGCGAAATTACGGTAGTCATGTCCAGTAAGTAAACGAAAGCACGCGACTCCAACAGATCATGGCAGGGCACTGGGAACTCTACCACTTTTGTTAAGCAAAATAATTCCACCTTTTACCTACAGCTGCCTCACCATAGAGGGAGACTATTAATTTGCACTTTACTATAAATGATTCTTTTGATGTTACACAGAGGCAAGGGAGAGTCAAGTTGGGACATGAGAGATCCCTCTTTAGCAAGCCTATCTGCTGTCTTTTTTCCAGAAATGTTACGGTGGCTGGGAATCCACTGGGGGCAATGCTTTCTCTAGACTTCCAAGTTCAGCTAATTTCATTCTACAGGAATTCTCTAGAGCATTTTCATTATATCTTGAATTTATTAGAGACAAAAGGGCAGCTTGAGAATCGGTAAAGAATACAATATTATGTTCAGAACAGCTTTCCAATTTATCAATCGCAAATGATATTGCTACTATCTCACCATCAAATTGTCACAATACTTTCCAACAGGATAACTAATACTGAAAGCACTTGAATAGGCTCCAGCACCAGCATTTTTAATAGCATCTTCTGCTGAACCATCTGTGTATACATGGAACCATTTGTCAAGAGGATATCTGTAATGTATAGTAGCAAAGGCAGCACTTTTTAAGTCATTTTGTATAAAAAATTGTTTACCAACACTCCAAACAAGATCCGGGTGGCTCTCCAAAGTCATCTGGCACATAATAGGGTTAAGCTCCTGTGGGAAAACTTGGCGGTTTGGTGTAAAAATATCGAAAGTATCATAAAGATCATCAACAGTTGAAAGGAAAGACTTATGAGTTTTTAATCTTTCATTTGTGGGTCTATAATAATTTAGGAAATTGTTTCTCCTTCTCAAGATCTTTTCAACCAGGTTCAGGGCACTTCTTTGACTCCTTTCACTCAAAGGTTTCAAATCTGTGTGAAGGTGGTGGTTTCAGTCGCCTTCATGTGGTGCCTCCTGTTTAAACTAAACGGCTGATAAATTATTGCCATAAAGTAGCCCTTTCTGATGAAGAAGTAACCAAAGATAGTAAAGTCAAAATTATGTTATTCAGAGCCTATTGTAACAAAAAAGTTATTTTAATTATTCTATTTTTAATAAAGTCATACTGTCAAAAGCATCTTTTTGGATTCGTGCAATATAAATCAAATAGTAATGTGTTCTTACAGCAGGGGTGGCCAACCTTTTTGGGAAGAGTGCCTCTATCTGATAGAAAAAAGTTATGTGCACCTGCTTCCATTTTCTCCAAAAAGCAAATGTGAAAAAATATTGCTTATAGGCTTATTGAGATTTTTATGGCAGTAGCTCATTTTTTTATGTAACTAATTAGTGGAAATTTAAAATATAATAAGTTACATATATTTAAAAATAATCTTATATATAAAGATGCTTAAAGAATAGGTTGTTTTAGGTGCATATCACTTAACTTTGAGCAATATTTTGGTTGTATTATGTTTTTGATACAATATCTCACTGCGAAATCTGATAAATTTAGAAGAATGCTTGTTGGTACAAACTTCCAAAATTCAATATAATTTGGAACGTTTGTTTCGTTAATTCATTATGTTTATTTTTCAGTTCAGTATAGTGTTGATGGTCAATAATTTCAATTTGCATTTCAGGTAGGTTATAATTAAAGTCTTGCAGAAAAATTAAAAAAGGATTGGTAATTTTTTTTTATCATTTTGAAATTCATTAAACCTTGCTCAGAATGAATCTTGAAAAATGAATATTGAATTTTAAAATCTATCATACCTCGGAGCATTATTAGCTTTGGTCGATAGTTCCTGCATTAGTTTAAATGTGTTGATCTTTTTTTTCACTTCCACACTTGAGACAAAAAGAAGCTAAAATTTGCTTACAAAACAAGATGCATTTTCCTACCATGGTTGGTCATATAATTCTTCGCCAGTAATCCTAAATTTAAATTACTTAAATGTGTCCCATAATATTGGTAAGAAATACTAAATCCCATATCCAATCTTTATTTTTAAGTAGAAAGTTCTCACTGTGGGCAGTTTTTTTTTCCCCACATATTTTTTAAAAAAAACTCTAAAATTCCAAAATCTTTCAATTGCATTTACTTACGAAAGCCAGCGCATACAACAATGGAGTATCATCTGCATGGAAAATTTTCTGTTGTAATTCAATTTTAAATATATTTTGAATAAATTTTGAAGGGATTTTTTTTGTGTCTAAAACAAATGATTTTTATAAAATTATATAAAAATCTACAATTTATAACTATCTTTTTATTTTTTGAAATTTTTAAATAAGTCTTCGTGTGCTACAGCTACAACTCCACTGTGCCATGAGTTGGCCACCCCTGTCTTATAGTGTATATTTCAAAGTCTTAAGAAAATCAATTTTGCAATGAAAAATTTAAAAAATACTTAATTTTCTTAATTTTAAAAAAAAAAGTAGCCTCTTATGAAACATTAATTGCCATATTCTCAATGTGTATTGTGAAGAAATTCAGATTTCTCTTAATTCATATGAACTCTTGTGGATATATATTTAAAAAAAATTTTGAATCAATACATTTAAAAATATGTAGTATATGGAGAGAATTGTGTAATTATAAAATGAAAACATTTAGAATTTAAACAATTTTTTCCTCTCATTAAAGTATATTGAATTTAAGTTTGTAGACAATTGTTTAAAATTTGATTTTGTATTTAGGTATTGATGATTGTGAGTCTGAGTGTGACCTTGATACGTATAAAGAATGGAATTTTAACATCCTCAACGATAATGACGAACATATGTCAGAAGAAATGGATAGGCTTTTGCAATCTGTGGATACAAAATAATTTTGAAAATTCAAGTACTAAATTAAATTTACATCATGAAGTACATCTCTTACTAGTAAGTTGAATTGCATCATAAATCCTACAGAGAAAAGGGAAATGTTCCTTGAAAATATTTGTTTTTCGCAATTAATGGCCATTTTCGAAGTACCTTTTCTCAAAATCTATAATGGATATATCTTTGAAATTTCGTATACAAGTAAAAGGCATCTTTCTTATTGTTCTGAAAAGAGCCTTTGGCTAATTTCAAATTTTTTTATTAATTTACAAAATTTTGTATTCGACAGTGAATTGTCACTTTTTTCAAACAAAAATTTGTACAAAATTTTTTTTACAAAAAGCTCATTTTAGTACACGTTATGAGTGTCATACAAAAATTACATGTTTACGAACAGCAGTTTCTTAGAAAAGGTACATCAAATATGAAAAGAATTCACATTTTAACAAATTTGCCTCCCCCTTTGAACATTTCTATCCTATACTCTTAACTAATTCACACTTTTCAATACCTCATCATGCTCTCTTCTTTTTAGGACTTTTTTGATTTTTATCAGCAAGGCTATCTTGGTTTTAACAACCAACATTTTTCAAGGCATTTTGTAGCCTGTCTTGTGCAATTACTAAGTTCAGTTTTTATATAATTTGTAGTTTTTAAACATTGCATTTATTAAATGATGATATTGCATCATACTTACCTAAATAAATTACTTATTTTAGCATAAATGTTTTATTTGACAGAGAACATATCATGTGTTATTCACACTATCATTGATAATACTAAATTTAATAAATCTCTAAAAGAGGTTCCATAGCATCCAAAACAGCATCAGGTAAACTGTTCTTATGATGAAAAATCTCCAAGAAATTCTGTTTATATTTACACCACATAGGTGCATCACAAACAGCATACACTGACCTAGCATAATTTCATAACTTTTGGAATTGTCACACTACTTTGTGAATTAAAAAATGTATCATATTTACAAGATGGATATTCTCTGAATGAGAATGAACAGCTTCACTAATGTTATTCTCGTTGAATTAACACAAAATGCTGTTTTTTCGTAATTCAAACATTTCACAATTTCTAAAAAAACAGGCTAAAATATTTATTATCTAAAACTATTTAAAATCATTTCAATGAGTTATCCATATTTTTAACATTCTTTTCACAGTCAAATAAATCCATCGGTAAAGTTTACATCATCAGCACAATTTCCTCCTAATGCATGGTTTTCACATTGGCTTTTTTATATCTTTATTAAACTATCCTTCAATTTTTTAAAATAATATTGTGGTTGATTTAGGCACAAAAAATTGCTTGGAAATAGCAAGCATTTTGAAAAAAAGCTGAATGTAGTAATGTGTACACTAGCTAAATAGAACCAAATCCTGAGATATCAAAAACTACACACTTATGAAAACATAAACAATTCAACAGATTTATCCATTAGATGCAGTGAGACTACTAATCAGCTGAGAAATTTAAAAACTGTAAGGCTCAGCTTGTGCAGTACAAGTTAAATATATATGATTTGCATCTCATAATCAACTATCAAACAAAAATGAAACACATTGTTTACAATTGTTGCCATTTAAATGGGTATGCCCAAGCTTCAGTGATAATCTAAAATTAGTTTGTTTATTTTGTAACTTCTAATTATTGTAGAGATTAAAATGTATCTTTGGAAAGAGGTTATTATCAGCATAATTTGAAGGAGGGGGGGGGAACTCATTGTCATTTTTTTGAAAACTTTAGCCTTTACAAGACCTTTTATTTAATATTAAGAGGCGTTTGAAACAGTTCACTTAATGATGTCATATTATATTTAATAATTTATTTTTATATACCTGTAGCTTCAACTAGTATCAAATAAAAATATTCAAAGCTATGATGGCTTTCTTGCTAATTGTAAAAGAAAAACATAGCTCTGAAAATAATTTCAAAAGATACATACTGAATCATTTTTAGATCTAGATTTTTTGTTCCTCTATCAAAATACTGCATAACAATTTGCTTCTCCACTTATTAATGCAATTGACAATTTTTTTTGTAGAATGACTTGCAAATTAGAAATTATAAGCTTGCAAGTGGAGTTCTGTGGCTCTCTTTCAGATGGAAATTTCAACACAATAGATTCAAGAATGGCTTTAGTAATTGTATAGAAATCATGCAGCTGTGGTTAACTGTTTTTGAACTAGCATTTCTTATTTCAAAATTCCAAAATAAATTAACCTGGCAGCAAATTTGAAAATAAATGCTTCTTACGCAAATAATTTATTCCATTTTCCTATACTGTAAGCAAATCTCACAGCTTCATTTTTAAAAACTGTATGTATTGTGAAACAATTGGAAATCACAACTGGAGTTACCAGAATTTGGCAAAGATACACAAATACAAAAAATTCATACACCATTGTTTTAATTAGTGTCGTACATTTACTCACGAGACTAACTCATTGTTAGAACTTTTAAGACATTACTTTGTTTTTTTCACCAAAGATTGTCATGGAGAAGAGTGAACGGGAAAAAGTCTTCAGCCATAAGATCACTTAAACTTGATATGTTCATCAACAATAGTATAGGAGATGAAAAAGAACTTTAGTCACTAATATATCCATAGATAGGAAAACACCAAGTGGACCTGGAAAGCACTATGGAACACTTCTCATAAAAAAGAAAAAATCTGGGTTCAAAAGGAATTATTCATTTTATTTTTCCACATAATGTGAAGAAAATACATAATCTTGTTTCAATATGGCTCTAAGAATAATTAAACATATTTTTATACATATCAATATTTATACATGTATCACAATTCTGTACAAAAATACATTCCAAAATAATCTTTGGCTGATTTGATATCAAAAATGCTTCCAGAATTTCAAATTTTTAAAAAACAAGCAATATTAAATGAGATTTTAGATGGCACTAGCAAGATCAAAATCGATCACAAAACAAATATTAAAAATCTTTACAAAAATAAAACTTTAAGAATTTATGAATAAATCAGAAAATTGTTAAAAGTGCACACATAAACTGTTTTAAATGCAAGTAAAATTTTATGGGGAAAAAAATTGTTTCTGATTTTAAAAAGTTATATAGAAACTAAAATAATTTTAAATAAAAAATTTCATTGGTTTGATTGTCATTAAAAAAAATTGCTTCAGGCATGCTCAATTTAAAAATACAATCTTTATTAACTATCCAAGAATCATGGATCTGAAAATCATTATTTCCATAATTTAATAGCATTATTTGTGAACTTCGATATTACTTAATTGCACAAAACGTTTATTATATTTCAAAATCTATATTTGAGCTATACTTACAAAAAAAGCAATTACAGGTAAAGAAACAAAATACTATGAATTTCCATACTAGTGTCATAACATTTTACACAAGGTATTTAACCATGAATTCCTTCAGTTGAAATTAATGAATTTTCATGTTACAAAAATAATTGAAATCTCTTGTACTGCAAGATAATTTGCCTCACCGGTAGTGAAAATCTGGTTTCAAGTGTATATATTTTCAAAAAATAAATTTCAGATCTAAAAATATTGAAATTAACAAAAAATGAATGATTATGAAAAATATTTGCTTTATGAAGTCACACAGAATGCACTTTTTAAATCTCATTTTGTATCCCTGAATGGACAATAAGATATCAAAATAAATATCTAAATAGCTTTTACTCTCAATAATATTCATAGTTTTTAGAATAAACAAATGAAATAAGTCAAAACTTTTAGCATTCATTCTTTTTGCCTTCTTAATTTAGAAATGCTGATTTCAGTATATTTCAGCATTAAAATCATTCCATGTTTAACAATGATATTCAATACATTACAGCAGCCAATAATTTAAGTATAGTCAATATTAGCTATTTATTGAAATCTGAATTTTTTGAAATTTAAGAGAAGTTTCTATATTTATTTCTCAAGTTCTTAGAATGAAAAGGAATGTTTATTTAAAATAGCACTGAAAATTATAAAAAGTTAATTGCAATACTTATTTTATCAAAGGATAATAAAATAGTACATAATACATTCAACATGCCTGAAATGGTGCAAGATTTCTTTTTTAAATATGGAAATAGGATTATTAATGCTTTGTACAATCCTAGAATGAAGGCCATGCAAAATATAGCATCTGTATTGTGAAAAGAAAAGACTGCCCCATAAAAATAATTGTATTTAACATTACACTAAAGTTAGCAATGTTGAAAGAAATATCAGTCTGAGTTTTCTCATTAATTTGGAGATCAAACTGTAATCTTACCCAATAGTTTCTCACGAGAGCTTGTTAGGTTTAACACACGAGGGATTCCTCCGACTCATCAGGGGTAATAGTTTTTAACAATATTGATTCAGGAACATACAGCCCTCTAGTTCCCGACATACAGAAATAAAACTAAATCAATTTGGTAAAAACGAGTATTGGTACTTCAAATTCATGAAAAAATATGTATAGAAGAAAGTTAAAACTAATCTTTGAATCGATTGTTTTACAGCAATGGGAAACCGCCTTAGTAAGTATTCAAAAATAACATCAGATATTTACCCCCATCTTACTTTGAAAATTAAGTTTCATTTTGAGTTCACCAAGTATCAAACTATAGCTTTTTAATGGTAACAAAGGCAAATTTTCAAAAAGGAGTGTAGATGAATAAACCATATTTTTAATTATAGACAAGCCAAATTTCATTTTATTAAATTGCACACAAGATGAAAATCTCATTTATTAAACTTAATTTCATACCTTCAAAAGGTTTGAGGAAATAGAGTGCTCAACAATACAAAAATTGAAACTACAAATACTTAAACAAGTTCCTCAATAACTTAGTGTGAAGCTACCTTTTTTCTATCATAGGTTGGGTTAAGTATTTAAAACTTTCAGCAGTTAATTTTTTTTTGTTGTTGCACAAGAAAGTACAACAAATTTATAATAAATTAAGTAAAACTAAGGGTAATTTATTAATTTTCATCTTCAGTTTTGTTGCTTAACATGTTCAACTTATTTATATTCTAAGTGGTGAACTAACAAGAAAAAAAATTGTTAACTTATCTATATTTTTAATTCCAGTGCACCTAAAAAAATATATATATTATAAAGTTAGCAAGTTATTATTTATCTAAATTTAAGATTAATCTGGTTTGCTCATAATGTCGGGCTACATCAATTAAAATGATCAACAAATATTTAGCAAATTAAGAAATAAATAGTAAAAAAAATTTAAAAATATTCAGGAATGCTAGGCTTATATTAATGCATGATCACATGATAAAAAAAGGAAATTTTAGAATAACAATAAAAATATTAGCAAGAAATGAATTCTAAGAATGAAATCAAAGTCAAAATACATTTCTAAATAAGACAACCATGTCTAAAGATAGCATTATTCACGAAAAAGAATTTGCTTTAAAAACTTTCATTTTAACCACAACCTTTAAAAAGAGGTCAAAATTTTACACACAATGAAAGGATATGATTTTTTAGTAGTCTTAATATCCTACCAAAAAAAGAAAAGATTTTCTTAACATAAGGGGGGAAAAAACATTTAGTTCAAATTAGTTACTATCCAAATTTACTCTTTCAACTCAAATTTAGACAAAGAAATATTTTTAACCAAAAAAAAATTTCTTTTATTAACTAAAAAAAATCAGTAATTACAACCTAATATGGAAGAACAAACTAATTTTAGAGTCACTTTATCTTCCTGACAAGAAATATCGTTCCACATAAAATATAATAAATGTTGTAGAAGGAACTTATAAAAATAAAAACACAACACAAATTTTAAAAAAAATTAAATCAAAAATCTCAACATAACATTAAAAACTGAAATGAAGAAAATCCATTTAAAAATTGGATATTTCAATCCATATAAAAACACAGCACTTCACACAAATAAATATAAAAAAAACTGTACAAAATACGAAATTATGTCCTATAAAATAAATACATTTGGCATAGTGAGCTTAAAATAGACACAAATACAAAATAAATACTTATGTAATAATTATACATATTCACAACACTGACAAATGAGATTGAATTTGCATTTGAGGTTCATGTGTATCTAGCAGACAAATCTACCATCATTTAAATTAATGGTGTGTCTAAAAATCACAGATATGTATGAGATTTAAAATCCATTTAGTAATTGATGCAAAATTCAATATACAAGAGAACTTGTATTAAATTTGATGTAAGGAAATAATTCAGTATTTTTTCAAACTGGTTCTAATGAAGATCTTATAGTCTAAAAATATCTCAATTTGAAAATCCATTTTAAAATAATTTTATAAAGTTACAAAAAATTAAAAGAACCGATTTGCTATATAGTCACTGGAGTGATATTGCTTCATTTCAATTCTTTTAATTCCCTTCTCAAACATTTAACTGAGAAAATGTTAGATTCCATTTCTTATTTTTAATACAAAAATCGGCAAAAGTATAAAACTGTACATGATAAATAAAAAAAGGAGCAATATTTTACAATTTATTAAGGGAATGTGTGAATAAATTTCAAACGAAAATCTTTAAAAATACTTCAGTATTATTTATGTACAAACTTCAATTCAATAGTATTCCAACTTTAAAAATTCATTATAAAAATTAAAATATATGTACAACAAATCTTAAAACAGTTGAAAAAATACTGAACTAATTCATTTGGTCCAACAGTTTTTTTGTTTGCTTGTTTAGAGCTGGAAAAATATATATTTGGCAACAAAGAACATTAAAAACATTTATATTCATAACAAATGAATAGTCCTATACATATTTACTGTTATACAAGATTAAAATAAATGAAGGGAGATATAATATTTCTTTAAAATACAAGTTTATATAGTTGGAAATCAGCAAAAGTAAAAATTGGTTTAAAACACACTTCTAAAAAACAAACAGATCCATAGTTTCAAAAAGATCATGGATGGAACAAGGTCAAAAATTTACCAGAGGCTTTTAAGTTTAGTCAGTCATTTCATCAAATTATAAATCCTAAAGATAGTTATCACAAATATATTTTAAAAATTCATTCCATAGAACTAGTTATAATAATATGCCATATATTTGATAATGCAAAGTTAGAACTAAAAAATTCTTAAGTCTTTTTACACTACATAATTTTAAATCTCAAGTATGAGCAGTATAAACCAATTTTTACTTCCTTAATCTACAGTCAATTAAAATGAGTTATTATCCCTGAGCAGAGATCCCCATCTGTTGTTGTTAGATTACTGTATCAGATTCATTCATGTAAATAGGACTAGGTCTTCCATTCAGAAAAAGTATAGAGGTTGGTCTTGATCCATTCTCCGATGGAGGTTCAGACATAGAGAAAGAAGGATTTGTTTGTGCTGGATAATAGTCTGGATTGAAATTGTTCTGTTGACTCGAAGCATTGATGAGCTTTGTAACAGGATTTTGATAGTAACGCCGCCTCGAGCCCCGTTTAGAACGAGTTGAGCGTTGTTTAACTTTTCTTGGAGTCATAGGTCGCTGGCAGGCATTGGAATTGAGATCAGCAGGAGCTGTGTTGTTGTGGTACTCGATGCTATATGGTAAATTCCTGATCTGCTTGATGGAACCTAAAAAAGGATTTGGATATTACAATTTGCTGCATTTACAGTTAATTCAGCAAGTGCAGTCAATGTACTGTATTAACTAGATTTAAGGGCATGATTCGATTGACAAAAATTGGGTAAAAAAAAATTTAATCTATTTTTTTTTTAGCCTAAATTATTCTTTACATAATTTGTTATAATCTCACAAAATTGAAAGCACTAAATTAAAAAAATTAAGAGTTATAACTTTTTTGTTCATTTTATTCAAATCCCAATGACAAATAAAAACTTAAAAAGAATTTATCTTTGAAAGGGGAGGGGGGGACCTCATTTAAAATGCTAAAGGCTTCTGTTGTGCCTAATGCTTTGAAATTTTTTTGGCTATTGCCAATAGTACATGCAACAAAAGTTGGTATACATTTTTAAATCAAAGCAATACTTATTTTTAAAAAAATAATTGAATTTACAATTTATACATTTTTTTAAGGAATTTTCAATAAACATTTAGAAAAACATGTTTTTTTTTACGAATATCAATCATGTTATCACAAAACCCATACTAACTTTTGTTATACATAGTTTGAACTACTTGCAAATCAACATTCGTGTGTACATCAATTTTTGTAGGAGTAGCAGCATTTTAAAATTACTTCATAAATTAAAAAAAATTTCCCTTACAAAATTAAATGGTTGGCATTTTATGGTATTTTGAGCACAACATCCACTTTACATACACATTACATTCTCCATGCCACCGTTTTTCACACAGGCACGCATTTGCAGTATATTGGAGGGGGAAAAAAAAGCTTAATTAAGCAAATTTTTCTCCGAAATAAGTAAATCCTTTACAAACATCATCAAGTTTCATTCAGAACAGAATATTTCTTAAAGACATATATACATACAGTAGTGGCCAAAATTGTGGACACTCTGTAAAGTTGTTATGTTTTTTAAGTTTGCAATGTAACATTTTCTATAAGCATACACAAAATGAAAAGTATTTTATAACATTTTAAAGAGAATTTAATACTAAATTCAATATAACAAACAAAATTCAAATATTTGGAACACAAAAAAGTTATGTTACAATAACTATGGATATACAATACATACTGGTGATAGTAGTGTTATCAGCGCTTAGTTGAGTAGCCTTTATTTTTTATTGCAGCTTCACATCGATGTCTGGTTGAGCTGAAAATAGTTTTAAGCTCTTGCTTCATTATTACACGGTGCCAGAAAACAATTATATCCTCAAATAGTTCCTTTTTATTTAAAACAGTGCCACAAGTTTTGGATAGGATTGTGTTAAAGACTCTTTCCTGGCCAGGATTACAACTCGATGATCTTAGAAGGATATCAACTTTTGATTACTTTACTGTATGGCAAGGAGCAGAATCTTGCTGAAAAATAAATGAAGCATTGTAAGTAAATAGATCCCTAATGGAAGGTAGAAGTTTGGGTTCTAGAATTATGTCAATGTATTTTCTAACATTCAGTGTCCCATCGATTATATGAAGGGGACTGATACCATCTACTGACATTCATGACAAAATCATAAACCTATGTGGGTACTTCACACTTGCCTGGATTCAATCAGGAAGTAGTTTTTGTCCTATTCTGCGTCTTGCAAATTTTCGGCCATCACTACTGAATAATATCTTAGTTTCGTCCCTCCATGTAACTTGTGACTACTAATCATTTGTCCAATTAATGTGTTTCCTTGACCACTGTAGTCTTTTTGTGCTGCTGTAATTGAGATAAGGCTTTTTTGTGGAGAGTTCTACCTCTTAGTCTAATATCTGCTAATCTTCTCCGGATTGTTTTTAAACTGACAGAAACACTAGCATTATTCACATAACATCTGATGACCATTGATGACATTCTTTTATTTTAGAGATGATATTTTTGTTTTTCTGCATCAACAGATGTGGTACACCTTTTTTTTTTTGGCCTTTTCCCGCTTTGTTTTTTTTACTAATTGGCTCTTGACATCTTACAACTTTCAGTCTCCAGATGTAGTCACTGAACCATCCGTCTTGTAATTTTCATACAGAAAAGACTACTTTCTCATCACACACATCTTTCCAAGTGTACAAGCTATTTTTTTTTATTCAATGTCAATGCTTATTGACTAAATATTGTTGTCCTGGCCTCAATACTATCGAAAACTTGTGGTACCGTTTGAAAACTCTCGTCAGAATGAGTTACCCACAAAATAAAAAGGAATTAATTGAGGACATAATTGTTCCCTAGCATCATGTAGTAATGAAGGAAGAGCTTAGAACTATTTTCAGCTCAATAAAACATCGATGTGAAGCTGCAATACAAAATAAAGGCTACCCCACTATGCACTGATAACTCACTGCTATCACCAGTATGTAATGTATATCCATAGTTATTGCAACATAACATTTTTGGATTCCAAGTTTTTGAATTCTTTTTTTGTTGCATTGAATTTTGTATTAACCCCTTAAGCATTAATCACGAGTCTGACTCATGTAAACTTATTTTGACTTTGTAAATCAATCACGAGTCCTACTCGCCTTAACTTATTTCTTAAACTTATTTTTAAATAATTATTTCAGTCACATAATTTATAAATAAGTAATCATTTCAAACTTTACAATTTATTCAAACAATTAAAACTACATGGGGTTAAATTCTATTTTATATAATTTTAAATACTTTGCATTTTGTGCAAAATGTAGCAGTTTCTATTAGCATACAAACTTTAAAAACATAGCAATTTTCAAGTGCCCACAGTTTTGGCCACCACTGTATACGTCAGGGGCACCCAAAGACTTTCGAGTGAGACATATACTATACACCAGTGGCAGTTAAGGGGTTATTATTTTCAAAACACAAATCAATAATTAGTTATAGATTTAGATACATATTTATTGTGCAAGCTTTTGCTCATATGCATGTTTTTTTAAAAAATAAAGTATTAAAATTAAGTTATAGCCAGAATTTGATTTCAAAAATAATGTACTGGAATCTTTAAAGTTTTTTTTTTTAAATTAATTTATTAATATATACTTTACATTTTATCATATATTTCATGTTTATAATATAATTCATATGCATCAGATCACTAGAAATATACTTGACCAGAGTATTGTTACTTCAGTTACAACTATAAAAGTATAATTTTTTAAAAATTTAAATATTCCAATACTTATATTTTTAGAAATCATCTCTAGCTGAAACAAAATCTCTAGCAGAGTAATTGAAATAAACAAATAAAATTTTTAGAAATATATTGAATAAAAGTGAAGTGACAATATAGAGAAACACTTAAACACAATTGCAAACTAAGAAATTAAAAAAAATTAGTGCTAAGGTCAGTAGTTAAATAGCAAAGGAATTGGTTAAAATTAGTTTAGAAAAACATGCCAAGTTAATACAGAATGAAACAAAACCTACTCCAAGTTTGAATGCCTGTTTACAAAGAAATTTTTCTTAATCACATCGAAATTTAGAGATCCATTTGCAAAACAGTTTATCCAATATCACTAATCCCATATCAAGTTTATTTGCATTTATTTTAAAAGATTTTTTATTTTTCTAACAAAGAGTGAAATTCAAGATCCCCCCCCCCCTGCGAAAGTCAATGCTCTTCATTTGAGATTGAAAAGATTCCAGCCATTCAAAAATGGAACATAGGTTTTGAGGTGTTGTGGAACGACATTTACCTACATGGGTTGCAGACACATTTGAGAGGCCTTTGCAGGTGAGTGATAGGTAGACAGTGAATCAAAGCCACCAATAAAATCAACTGTAACAAGAGAGTGAGTGCTATTAATGTCATGCTATTTTAGGTTGTGTGCAATAAAGTGACCAACTCAACATAGCAAAGCATCAAAGAGAATTTCAACAGTTAAACATGACACAAGGAATAAATATCAAATCATATAAGCAGAATAATTTACTGTGGGATTTATTGCAAGAAGAACTTAACAAAGTTTTCATAGAACTTGATATGCATGTTACAATACTTAGCTTAAAGTCATCTCAGCCATTCAGACGAAATAGTTGCTCATCTTTCAATAAATACAAATTGAAGAAATTTTCAATTAAACTATTAGAAAAATATTGCTAGATATAATTTGGATAATTTTTATAATTCTTGATCTAGAAAACTGATTACTTTATTCAACATATCAGATACAAGAATGATAGTGTTTTCTTATGAAAAAAAAGTCTTTTAAAGGATGATTCAGCAACAGCGGATAACCAGGATATCAAAAATATCTTCCTTATCTCGACTTCCCTACAAGGTATTGATAGTAATGTAGCTCCAATATATATTTGAATAGTTATACATTCAAAATCAACTGCTATAGTGCATACAGACTTTTGCACCTTCATCAGTTAATGCTTAAACTGACTACCTTTAATCAAAAATATTTCCAACAGTAAGTAACTATCAATCTTTTTGGGAAATAATATATTAATAAAATATGCTTGGACAAATAAATTCTATTTCTATGAATTTGCAACATTGCTAAATAATAGCCTAACAAAATACAGATGCTGCTGCAACCGCACAATAAAAACAACACTATCAGTCAAGGTCAATGAAACCTAGACTGAGAACCCTCATTAATTAACAATATTTAATAGAACCAGTCCTAGAGCTCACTTTGGAAAATTCACATGTCTCATCAGATTACTACTGTTCCCTTACCAACCTAAAAAACCTGGGTACAAGTATTAGTTAATTTTTGTTAGCAATAAGAATTATCCTTCATAATATTACATCTACAAATTGACAACCAAGTACATTTTTTGGTTAAGGTCGATCATAATATTGCACAACATGCTATTTAAGTCTGCAGACCCATATTTCATGCTTTAACAAATATTAGTGTGATTTGTAAAAAAAAGAAGGGAAAAAAAAAGAAAAGGTAAACAATGAGAGACAAAATATTTAAACAGAACATTTAAGAGACAGATCTTAAGTCAAGTCGAAAGAAGATGTGATATGAAACGCAAAAATTAAATACAATAGAGGGTGCAAACAATTTACATATTATTCCATTGATATTGAGAGGACATATTTAAGATACCAGAAGCAAAATACACAAAACTAAGTAAAAGTATTTCAATCAAATATATGAACCATGCTGCCTAAAATTCTGACATCACATTCAATTTAAAAACAGACAATTTTAATAAATTATCTCTTATATAATGAAAAATAATCAGTTATTTTTAATCAAAAAGTGAGAGTGTACCATCATCCATTATTATCCGTATATTACTTTAAACTTAACATTTTCATCACTTTAAATTTCTTAATTTTTAGTACAAGTACGAAACTGATTAAAAACAATTTATTCCGTATAAACTTATCACATCGGCAATAAAAGAGTGTAAAAAACATACAGAGGGAGAAGAGGTTTTTGAAAAAAAATTATGCATGCATTAATTTTTTTTAAACCAAAAATAAAAACTATAATATTTTAAACAGTTCCTTAAATAGATTCCTCATTATTACAGTAAAATTTACACTTAAATAAAGTCTTTTCAATTGCCTATAGAATTATAATTCATTCATGACTTAAGTTATAAAATATTTTATCAGTTTGGCAAAAAATTATATTCAGTAATTTTTTTTTAAGATATTAAAATGCATGGGGAAAAAATGATTTTTCTACCACACAATAATTCAGAAAGGGTAATTTTCTCCCTAAAAAACTATAACAGTACCTTATAAATTTTAATTACAGAACAGAAAGCTATTTTTTCATTTAAAGTTCAGATATTATCAAATGTCATAAAAAGACAAAATATAACTCAAGATTTTTGAAACACTAAAGAAATAGAAGAAATTGTATTTGTCATACTAACAGGAATCTTCATCTCTAGAGAATACATAAATAGTTCCACAAGCAGAAAGTACTCCAATAATCTAGAAAAAGGCAAATATATTTTCTCGTACATTGCGTTCAGCTAATATAGCATAACCAAATTATATATATATATTAATTTTAAAATCTATCAAAAGTACTAATAATAAAGCAGAAAGGAGAGTTGAACAAAATTTAGTTAAAAATTTCAGTAAATGAAAAGCATTTTTGAATACATAAATTGTTTTACATTGCATAAACAAAATTTTCAGGGAAAAAAAAAAGCCGAATTGTTATTGTCAAACCAATATCTGGTATGGGCAAATAAAATATGCCATATGTACGTTTGCCCACATGTATGTTTTTATTTGACGGTATTCTGGCTGATGCATATAGCATATTTCTTTTAGTGACCACGGTTCATCATATAATGCTTAGAGTTGCATAACAATCTTTTTAATGAAAATTTGGTAAGTAAGCTGTTTAATAGTCAAAATACTGAAATCTTCAAAAAATGCACATAGCAGATATTGATTTGAGAACAATGAAATGTTTAAATGTTTTCAGATCAAAATTGTTACAAAATAATTTATCTCCAATTTAAAATTTTAAAAACAAATTTGATTTGTGGAGTTAAAAACATTGAATTGAAATAAATTTCCCTAAAAACAACTTTTTGGCCCATTTGGCAATAAAATTTCAAAAGATGTCAATTTGCACAACTAGGAACAATTAATCTGCACAAAGAGTTCTAATTTTTTTTCCCCTTTATATAACATTTTTTCCAGATTTACATGTTTTGAAATCACCATAAGTAAAGCATTAACTGAATAGATTTTATGTAGTTTTCAAATAAATATTTAGAGAATAATTTAAGAATCTGTATGCAAATTCTTAAAAATATAACATAAAACATTGAAAACAAAATATAAAAAAAGTATCGGAATCTGCACAGCAATTTAATAGAATAAAAAATTGTATCAATGTGTGATGTTAGACATTTCCAGCCATCAGATAAGAATATCATTTAGCCTAAAATTTTTAAACTCTTTGGTATGTCCCACTTACTACGGAAAAGTTTGAATAAATTTAACGAATAACCTTATCTCCAACACATCTTTAATCAGCAATAAGAATCGACAAATCTGTATTGTTAGCTTTTTGTTATGAAACATCTGACAAACACGTATATCCTTTATTGATAGCACACGGACACTTACTGCTAGGAAAATCTGTAGACTGGCTTGTATTGCTTCAATATAGAAATACTCCAAGACACATCCTTCCACAGATGTGGGAGTAGGAAAGAGGAAAGGGTCCTCATGAGAAGAGTTGTAAATTGGTTTGCAGCCAGCCCCATTCACCAACCACCAGCTACGACTCCCTGTGCCCATGTTTAGCACATCGGTGTCCTTTAAAGAATACATGCAGATAATACAGAAAAGTGAAAGACATTTACATAGACCTTCATAGCCCAATTTATACACTCTTTACCAATAAGTATTTGGACAACTACACAAATGAGGATATCTGTAATCCTGATCTACATCCCACTCCTTTTGTACTTATTTTAACATATAGGAAACAGAATTGGCATTAATCGCATACAAGATACCATGAAATTCAGAGCTGTCCGACTTTGAGAAGAGTGTGACCTGGCAGACCCACAAGACTAAGAGATAGAGACTGACGAGTCCTGGCCACAGAAATCCGGAAAAACTTTACAAAGCCGATGCCCCACACACTACAGGAGTTTGACAAACATCCGGCACTGTTGTTTTGATTAATACGATGTACAAAAAAGCACATTTGTTTGGGTTTCCGTTTCTTTGCTGCTGCCCATTAGCTTTTGATTAGAAAATTCAACTATGCTGTGCAGTTGAGGCGATGCAAGGCACTTCAAAATTCGACCATAGATGAGTGGAAACAGGTTCCCAGGAGCGATTAATCAAAATTCAATATCTACCAGTCGAATGGCAAAAGAGTCCTAGTTTAGCATATATCTGGAAAATTATTCTTGCAATACGGACTGGCACCCTTGAATCTAATTCATGATAAATGCACACAGCACCAACTCTTATACACAAAAATGTTCTACCAGTTGCAATTTTATGGGTTGGATCATCGTAACTTCCAGGATGACAACACTACTCGTCATTTTACGAGGTTTATCATGGATTACTACGATGATAATAGGGTGAACCGACTGGACAGCCCTGAGTCCAGACTCTAATCCTACAGAAAACCTCTGGGATGAGTTGGATCATAAAATTAAGGGGTGCAGCAACCATTCAAGATCAGTGAAAGAACTTTTATGTCTTCACCAAGCCGAGAGGGATATCACTGTCCATCATCCAAATACACATGGAAAGCATGCCTCAAAGGGTTAAGGCTGTAATTGTCTCATGTGGAGGCTCTACCAAATATAGAATATGAATAAATATTGTTCATCTCTGATCACAGGTGTCCAATTACTTATTGGTAGATAGCGTATATTATATATATTACCTTCACCTACCAATACAAATATGCCAAAATATTCAGAATGTTGCATGCATTTACCAATATTTTTGTAACTGTTAAATGTACTGCAACAAACATTTTTCAGCAATTAAAAAAGAACTTTAATTATGATTGTAAAAAGAATTAATTTTATAAAAGCAAAGAATACTTAATAATAACAATAAAAAGGCTTTTTACTGCATTTATTAAACAAGTGCATCACATACACAATTGCTTATAAATTAATAAAAATGTAATTTTTAATGATTGTACAAATTTTAGAAGTAGCTAAAAAAAAAAAATAGCCATTATGAAATGAATTTTTTTTTTAATTAAAAAAGTACATACTACAGTAATTTTCTGGATAGGGAAAAAAAATTCATAATAACAATTTTTCCAAATTTTCTATTTTTTTTAAATACAAATTAAAACTTACAAAATATTTTTCAAAAATTAAATTAGAAAACAATTTAAATTTCAAGTTCTATAGTCAGAAAGAATAAAATGATATTCTACA
>BMAO01012033.1:120894-136424 GCA_019973975.1 Trichonephila clavata
ACAGAACTGAAATAAAAAAAACCTAACAATTAAAACCACGTTTGAAGAAAGCGCAAGATACAAATATAATAATAATATTTACAAATGTAATAATATCAAATGATGTATTTATTATCAGACGATTCAACGCATAAAAAAATAAAACATATTTATCTATTTTTTGTTATAGTCAGTAGAAAACTTAGTGTCAGTTCACGGCATACGAAGCGCTATTGTGTAATTAAGAGAGTAGAGTGTGTTGTTGTGTCCTGTAGTAATGTATGTATAAACTGTGTCTGCGCAATCCCAATTGCGCTGCCTGAACTGCGCATGCCTGCAACTCCAATGTAAATGTACAGAAGTTATGAGAAATTAATAAACGCAAGTCCACAAGAAAACTGTGTCGTGATTGTGTGTCATGAACAATATGTGCTAGAAACTCTTCAGTCCACTTACGTGTTAGAGCTATCGAAATAAACACTGGTCCTTACGAGGCCAGAGAAGACTAATGGATTAACCTATGGATTAAAAAAAAAGATTAAGTGAAAAGCCAAGTGCGGCAAACAGTGATTTGTGTAAACAGCCAAGTTCGGCAGCCAGTGATGTGAGGTGAGAGCAATGTTCTTTGAATTTTTGTGAGAATTTTAATTATTTAATTATGTCTTTAATTGCTAAGTTGAAGAAAGACGAGTTAAAACTTGTCGCGGAGGAATTAAAACTAACTGTGCCAGATAATGCAAAAGTTCTTGATTTGAAAATTTTAATTGAAAGTAGTGAAGTGTATAATACAGACACAGAATTAGTTAAAACTGTTATTGACTATGCCGTTGAAGAAACGAGAATTAAAAAATCTGCGATTGAAGCAAATTTAGAGTTAGAGAAAATTAAGTTAGCACAGTTAGAGAAGCAATTAGAGCTTGCTAATATTCGGAAAGATTTAACACATGATTCTTCACTTTCAACAGTGAGCGTCACCGAAACATGTAACAATATTAGTATCGAAACGTTAATAAAAAGTGTAAAAACATTAACTATCTCTGTACCCTCGCGTGTTGAGTCATATAATTTATTTTTTCAGTCATTAGAGAAAGCATTCAAAACGAAAGGGTTCCCGAAGAATGGAAATCGGAAATTCTTTTAAATATCTTAGGAGAGAGAGCGAATAACTTAATGATTTATGTGTCAGAGGAAGAATTGCGCAGTTATGAAAAACTAAAAAATTTAGTTTTGAAAGAATTTCAGCCTACACCGCAAGAATGCTATAATAATTTTCGTAAAACTCAAAAATTAAATTCAGAGAGTTATGTTCAATTTGCGTCTAGGTTAAGTGCAACATTTGAGTATTACTGTCAGTTACGAAATGTTAATGAATTTAAGTCAGTATGTGAATTAATTGTTGCGGATAAAATGATGAGCACTCTTGACAGAGAATTAGTGACTCATATTAATGTAAAACAAGGAGAAACATTTTTTAAACCCCACGAGTTAGGGCGAGAATGTGATATTTATTTATCTTGTAAAGGTAAAATTAAAAGTGAGTCTAATACATTTTCCAGGTCCTTCACTGGAAATGAAAATAAACGATTTGAGTTCAATAAACATCAGAGATATAACAGCTCGCGAAGTCAGAGAGGAGGTTCGAGCGTATTTTTTTCTGAAATAAAGAATGAAAAAATGTGTGTTGTGTAAAAATGAAGCACATGCTTTGCAATTTTGCCCTCAGTTTAAAGGTTTTTCGATAAATGAAAGAGTAGATTTTGTTAAAAACAATAAAATGTGCTTTAAATGTCTATCCCCAGAATGTTGTGTAAAACAGTGTCGCTCTAGAAATTGCATAGTTTGTAAGAAGCCGCATAATAAATTGCTTCATTTTCAAAGAGAAATAAAAAGTATCCCAACTCCCCAAATCGGGCCTCCTTCGGTCCTTGAAGAGAGATCGCAAACGATGTCTTTTACTTCTTCTGCCCCTCCGTTCGTTCCTAATTCAAATATAAACAAGCAAGAAATCGTGGCGACTACATTTAGTCATAACAAAATTAAAAGATGCTTACTGAGCACAGCTCGCGTATTAATTAAGGATAAATATTCGAATTGGCATGAATGTAGGTGTTTGTTAGATGGAGGCAGTATGGTTTGTCTTATAACTAAGGAGTGCGCCAATAAATTACAACTGAAAAGTGAAAAGATTAATACTTTGATCTCATGTTTAAATGATGCATCTATGATTGTTAACGGTTGCGTTAAAACGACTATTTCAAATAAAAATAATACATTCGTGAAGGATTTAAATATGTTAGTAGTTAAGAAAATCACAGATTTTATTCCAAGTAATACGTTTAATACTAGTGTTAATTTTTCAGATGTAGTGGAGTTAGCTGATGAACGTTTTAATATTCCAGATAAAATAGACATGTTGTTAGGTGCAGAAATATTTTTTGAACTATTGAGACCGGAAAAATTTAAGATAAAAAATTCAGATCTAATTTTACAAAACACGGTTTTTGGTTACGTTGTAAGTGGTAATGTAGATTCATTTAATGAAACTAAAGTTCATTGCGGTTTAGTTAAGGACGAGGATTTAAATAAAACGTTGCAAAAATTTTGGGAAGTAGAAAATGTGGAGATAGTGCAAACAAAAAGTAATGAGGCTAGTTTATGTGAGGAACACTTTATGAAAACACATTCTAGAGACGAGGAGGGACGGTACATAGTTAAAATGCCCCTTAAGGGTGATCCAAATTGTTTAGGGAATTCCAGGGGCATTGCTCTCAAACGATTAAATGCATTGTGGCTTAGATTGGAAAGGGATCCACAATATCTAAAATTGTATAGAGAATTCATGCAAGAATATGAACAATTGGACATATGAAAGAAGTGAAGGTAGAAGAAAATAATTCGAAGATGAACTATTTCTTACCTCATCATGGCGTCTATAGACCCGAGAAAAGTACTACTAAGGTGAGAGTGATCTACAATGCGTCTAGTCCTACAGATAATGGATTATCACTGAATGATATTCAGTACAATGGAGGAGTCATCCAAGATGACTTATATGCCCAGATGATTAGATTCCGTACTTACAGATATGCACTGACAACGGACATCAAAAAATGTATCGAATGATCCTAATTGATTCCGAACAACGCTGTCTGCAACAAATATTGTGGAAGGACAATAAACACGATCGAGTAAAAACATATGAGCTTCAAACAGTCACGTACGGGACGACCAGTGCCCCATACTTAGCGCAACGAACATTGAAACAATTGTCCTATGATGAAGAAAATAAATTCCCGATAGCAGCACCAGTCCTTCGAAGCAATTTCTACATGGACGATGCGTTATGCGGGGCGGACACCTTAGAAAAGGCTAAGGAGCTACGATATCAGTTAATTGAAATTTTGAAAAGTGCAGGCATGGAATTGCATAAAATCAGGGGAAATCATCCTGAACTTTCGCAGAGTATAAATGGAATCTACGATTTTTCTAGACCAAATGAGACCAAAACCTTAGGTGTGTCCTGGGACCCAGGAAGAGACACTTTTTCGTTTAAAATTGACGTGATACTTAGTGATTCGTATACCAAGAGAAGCGTTTTGTCAACTATTGCGAGACTGTTTGATCCTTTGGGTCTTGTGGGACCCGTGGTGTCCAACGCCAAGTGTTTATGCAGAGGCTTTGGAGACTTAGTATTGACTGGAAAGATCCACTCCCAAAGAAAGTGTATGATCAATGGCACCAGTTGTTAATTGGGCTAGAGAGCCTAAATAACATAAATATCCAAAGATGTGTAGTAATTGAGAATCCTACATCTATAGAGATTCATGGATTTTCTGATGCGTCAGAGCGCTGCTATGGAGCTGCAGTGTATTGCAAATCAAAAAAATAATTCGGGAGTGACGTTAGTGAGATTAATTACTAGCAAATCGAGAGTTTCACCAATTAAGAGTCTAACTATTCCAAGATTGGAACTGTGTGCCGCTGTCCTTTTGTCCAAACTTGTGAAAAAAGTGATTGATGCCTTGAAGCTGGAATCAGTTAAAGTTTAACTGTGGACTGATTCAATGTTAGTGTTGTCTTGGCTATAAAAAGAACCGATGGACCTTAAAACATTTGTGCAGAATAGAATTGCTAAGCTTCAAGATTTGTTCCCTGTACGGCAATGGAAACATGCGCCAACCAACCAGAATCCTGCAGATTTGATTTCTCGTGGAGTAGATCCTGACAAACTTCTGAACCAAGGAATGTGGTGGAACGGTCCAGAGTTTCTATCTGGCAGTGATTATTCGAACAAACCTGTGAACATTAGTGAAAACAACGATGCGTACAATTCAGAACTGAAGAACAGTGTCCGTGAAAAATTTGAGAATGAAGTGCCACTTTTTTACATTTGTGTGAATGACTTTGTGAACAATTTGTGTAACCTTAGTAATAACTATTTAACCATTTTGCGTATCTTAAGTTATATTTTTAGGTTCATATACAACCTGAGGAGGAAGGTCAAAGCCAGTGGCCCACTAACAGTAGATGAATTGGAGAAAGCAGAGATCTTCTTAATAAAAAGTGTACAAAGGCAAGAATTTTCAGTAGAAATAAAATGTATAGAAAAACAAAAACCTATCTTGCCAAAAAGTAAGTTGAAAAGTCTCAATCCATTTTTGGATTCAGATGGAGTGCTTAGAGTGGGTGGCCGATTAGGTAATACAAATTTTCCTTTTAATCAAAAACATCAAATTATTTTGCCTAAAATCCATAAACTGTCATGTATGATAATTGAATATTTGCATAACAAATACTTTCATGTTGGTGCTTTTTCACTTTTGAATTATGTTCGCGAAAAATTTTGGCCTCTCAATGGTCGCAATCTTTGTAGAAAAATTGTTCACAAATGTATAATCTGTTTTAAATGTAAACCTGTTATAACATCTCAAATAATGGGCAATCTGCCTAAGGAAAGGGTTACCACTGACTACCCTTTTAACTGCTCGGGTGTCGACTTTTGTGGTCCTTTCTTCATAAAAAACAAAATTCGTGTAGTTAAAGTGAAAACTCAATTTAGTACTTGTAAAAGAGCCATATCTAAAGTTTGTGTTTTGCCAATGCCAAATGATTAAATACTGTTGATAAAAAAAAATTTTTTGTGTGTTTTAATCAATTCAAGTGAATTGTTTTTTTTAAAAATTTATTTTCAATGATATAGTGCATTTCTTTAAGTGTCTTTTGTGGAATTTGAGTGATGAACAATTTAGATATATTTTGTGTAAATTATTAATACAGTGATTGCATGGTGTAACCAGTGCAATTTGGGCGGTATGTCAGTTCACGGCATACGAAGCGCTATTTGTGTAATTAAGAGAGTAGAGTGTGTTGTTGTGTCTGTAGTAATGTATGTATAAACTGTGTCTGCGCAATCCCAATTGCGCTGCCTGAACTGCGCATGCCCTGCAACTCCAATGTAAATGTACAGAAGTTATGAGAAATTAATAAACGCAAGTCCACAAGAAAACGGTGTCGTGATTGTGTGTCATGAACAATATGTGCTAGAAACTCTTCAGTCCACTTACGTGTTAGAGCTATCGAATTAAACACTTAGTTTGCATACTTCAGCCAATTTCTTGAATATTCCGTCTATAATTACTAACTGCTAAAATCTTCAGACAGTCACCAGAAAATGTTTTAGTGGTCCACCGGTCGATCGCGATCGACAAAATGCCCACCTGCGGGCTTAGAGCAACGGTTCTCTTAAACTTTCGATCGCCGTGGTTCCCCTTTGTGTTTTAACCTGACTTCGCGGTGTAACGTCGTGGAACTAGATTGAAGGTGTACGCCAAGCTAATTATTAAAGAAGGCCTTATTACTGTGTATCTAATCAAATGTTTATTTGGCGACAACATTCAAAAGATCATTGGAAAGAGAAAAAAAAAATTAGTTACAAGTGTTCGTTTGATACAGCCAGCTAGTTCTATTTCATATTGGTGTCTGCATAGGGTCCGCTCCTTGCTTCTTTTTTCAGTCGCCCGTTGGGTACCGCCTCAGGAGTCTCTCGTCGGTATGGATCCGGAGGCTCACGCCTTGTGCTTGCTTCCTATATCCGTCCCTAACGTCTCGCAGGTCAATCGTCAGAGTCGATCGGGGTCCTCCCCTTCTTCCTTCGTCCACAGGCTTCTCTTTTTAGAATCTCTCGTTGGAGTCTGTCCGGAGTCCTCTTCCTCTCCGAAGTCCACTCTTTTAAACTCTAGGGGCGTGTCCACTCCACGCCCCTCATCAACCCCCATTGGCCGGCCTCAAGGTTTTGCACCCGGCACCAATGGTCTTGCCCGTTATCCATTCGTGCAGAGATAACAAAAGTCCGGTCCCTCTCAAAGGTCCCGGTGACAAGGGCTTGGCTGACATTTGGCACTTCAAACATCTCGCAGCCTTCTGCGGAGGCGCCAGCCTTTCAAGACTGACAATCACTGCCTATGATTGGAAAATAATGCAGTGATGCCCTGCCCATAGTGTCCGCCAGTCACACCGTCGCCGACAGTCCAGCTGTCTGACACAGCACAATACCACCAAAGCCACGTGTTCAATAGCTGTGGAGCACCTAATGAATAGGGCGATTCCTCCATTGTGACGACGTCACAGCGCACCCCTAAACCCATTTCTTATCCCAAACACATAGTTGAGAGATTTAAATGTTTCTTAATAATCCCAAGACTGCCTCTGTTACTTATATAGACTTTTTTAACACTTTTTTTTTCTTTAAGAAAACAGTAAACATCTAATTACATATATTACAAGTAATATAAAAAAACATTTTTTGAGTCAATTCCAACTTAGGTCAATAAAGAAAAAAATTTTTAAATTACTTTTTATTAAATAGTTACAATTAATATAAATATGTATATACATATGACAGAATCATAATATTAAATAGCAAAATAGAAAGTAATTTTTCTTGCAATTTTCCATTTTCCTTTCTATATATGGCGTCAAACTATTTTGTTTGTTTGTTACTATTCATCAAATTTAATTATTCTTATAAAATAGTATAGTAAAAGAGAAATCACATTCTCAGAAATTAGGTCATCCTAGGTGGGAATCGAGCCCACGACCTATGGATTCGAAGTTCAACGCGCTATTCATTGCGCTACAGGGACAAAACGAACGATTTTGCTTTTTATACATGCTGTTGGATTATTATTTTGTTTGCTACTATTCATTCCTTTTTTAATTTAATTAATAAATTAATATTTGAAAAAACTATATTAAAATTAAGTGTCAACCACTACAAGTTAAAAAAAAATATATTTGGACTTGAATGTGTGTGTGTGGATGAATAGAAAGCATTTTATTAACGATTGAAAATTTGAACAAGATATATATATAATATATAATATATATATATAATATATATATATACATGGTGTCCAGCCTTAATGTGACCCAATAGCTAATTCCCGAACCGTTCGATTTAGATATGCACTTTCAATTTGAAAAATGTTTTAAAACAGGTAAAGAATGTTTTCACGTGCTTTTTGAATTAAAAAACCTATTTAAAAAAATTACAAAAATTAATTTTTTATACGGTCCCAGGTCCTATCAATTATATTTAGGAAAAGATGCAATGCACAAAAACAAAGTAAACACAAAAAGTTTCATTTTATTACGATAAAAACTGGCCGAGTTAGGAATTTTAAAAAACACATATTTTCTCCATTTTCTCGGCCATTTTTAAGAAGCTAGTAAGCGGCCGTCTCCAAAGTGAAATTAGTTGGAACTCTGCCAGGGAACTTTCGCTCTTGCACGTCACTTTTATGTAAATCATTTTTAAATTTAGAAGCATACGTTAACAATACACACACAACAATTGAGATATTAAGAAATAAAATTTATTCTGTGTACGTGTAAAACATAGAAAAAATGAAATATTTGGAAGAAAACATTTCAAAAGCAGTTCCAAAAAAATACACTTATATACTGCGGCTTCAGTCTGATTTGCTGCGTTTTTGCTGATCATGACGAACGTTAAAAATCTGTTGTGTAGTCACTTGCAATTGCATACAGTCGTATTCTAATATTACGAATTCTAGTACGGGAGAACGAGATGTATACAGATGAAGAATACTGCGAAATGGTACTGTTTTATGGGCAGTGTAATCGATATAAGAGAGAGGCGGCAAGACTTTATGCCATTAAATTTCCCACTCGAAGACATCCATCTTATTGCACAATTGCCCATGCTGTTCAACGCATGTATAAAAGTGAGACTTGTCGAAGACGTATTCCCTTGTATAGTGCCACACCTCGTCCATTCCCCATCATTTAAGTTAATTTGGTCATTCTGATATAATAATGATTGGCGCATCGTTCCACATTATGCTACAATTTGAACGGAAAATCCTATATTATTTTGCGGCCATTTGTTAAAACAATCTGTTTTAATCTTTTCGGTACAAGTTGTATTTCTTTAATTTAATTTTTATTGTTTGCCATGCAGCAATACAAAGTGTCAATCTATGATGTTTACTACGATGTTTCAATATTACTATGATGTTTTTCTCTGCTCGTTCTGTAGATAGTGAATTACTGTTCTCTAAACGCAATGTATATACGACCCCATTTTCTGAGCAATTCAAATGCTTCAATTTTATGTAGGCATAACTCGGTCAGTTTTTATCGTAATAAAATGAAACTTTTTGTATTTACTTTGTTTTTGTGTGTATTGCATCTTTTCCTAAACATAAGTGATAGGACCTGAAAGCCGTATAAAAATTTAATTTTGTAATTTTTTTCTAAATGGGTTTTTTGGTTCGAAAAGCACGTAAAAACATTCTTTACCTTTTTTAAATAATTTTTCAAACTGGAAGTGTATATCTAAACCGAACGGTTCGGGAATTAGATATTGGGTCACATTAAGGCTGGACACCCTGTATATACAGGATGGTCTCGAATTAATGGTACAAACTTTAAGGGTAGGTACAGGACATTGTATCAATAGTTTATTGTGTTGGAATGTATGGGTGCAAGTGACGGGGTTAGGCACAAACACAAAAAATAGGAGACGAAAGGAAGAACAAAATGTTTATTGAAATCATCGTTGAAAAGTATAATTTTTTCAAGAACTGTCGAAAATTGCGTCCACTAGTAGTGATCCGTACTTGACAGCATCGGTGGAGCGATTGGCGTACACTTTCAAAGAGAGATGTCAGGTATTTCACGCACACGTTAAGCAGCTTCGGATATTCGAGCAACGAGATCCTCATCTGAGCCGAGTGGAGTCGCATAAATAAGATTCTTCAGATATCCCCATAAAAAGTAACCGAGGCTTGATAAATCGAAAGATCGGTGTGCTAAGGGACAGGTCCACCACTCCCAATCCATGGCACCACTAACGTGGCATTCAGGTAAGTGAGCACATCGCTGTGAAATTTTATGATCCATCCTTTGTTGATCAAGAAACTGCGCGTGATACATTCGTAGCGCAGCTCTGCCGTTACCATTTGCACTGCCATACATGTAATGCATGGCAGTCTCCCATTCTATACATCAGCATAATTGTGAATAAGTCTTTCTTCTTCTGAGATGCATCATGTTGAACGTGTGGCAAGACGTCTACTGCCCCCTACTGGCAACGCAACCAACCGATAACTCCATTTCTCTTTTCTTTTATTTCCCCTGTTTGATCTTCACTGCGTCACTTGCATCCATACACTTCAAAACAATAAATGATTCTTAAAATGTCCTGTATCTATAATTAAATTTTGTATCAAGAATTCGGGACTACCCTGTATATTTCATGATCACGTTTCTGCATTTTAACCCTCAAAATTGTTATTTTAAATTTATGTCACTGAAATAAAAGGTAAATATTTTTTTTAAAAAAATTAAATGCTCTTTTCTCATTTGTTCAACACACATACAGAAAATGATTTATTTCCTTATTTAAAATTTAATGGTTAAGTTCAAAAGGACTGCTGGTTATGAATGTGAAGCTTCTCTGCAAGAAGATTAGATGAGCTTAGCAGGGCGTTCCCTTTGCGGAATAATGAAAAGAAGGAAAGTACACAATTGTGGGAGTAGCTTCTCTCACTTCTGTGATTAATGGGTACAAGAAAAATATGTCTCTTTGAAAGGAAATTTCTATAATTACTATAAAAATTTAAAATTTTATTTTTTATAGCAGCTTATATATATCTATCACATTAATGACACTTTTAATTATATCAGTAAACTCTTTATTGATGAAATGAAATTGCTATTTTAGTAAAGGAACAAATTCACAGGATTTAATAAGCATTAAACATAAGAAAAATTAATTTTATATACTCTTCGTGTGTGGTGTATATATTTATTTTTGTTGTTGTAATATATATATTTATTTTTAAATATAACTAATTTTGCGCATCATATTTAATTTAAGTGGTAGTGATTTAAAGTAGGTAAATAAAGATAAAGGAATGAAAAAGGATTTTTATAGAGAAAAATAAACTCAATGAATGATTCTTTAAAAATCGCTAGACTTACGAGCAATATCTGCAAAGCATTCAAGTTAAGTTTTGTATACTTTCAAGCTTTTCTTTTTGAAAAAGAAAAACTTTTTATTTGATTCAAATCTTTTTTTGGAAATTTGTTTTTCTAAACCGTGTAATAATCAGGGATTTTTTCTTATGCTCGCATAACAAGTACTCATTTAAGTAATAAAATGGGTATTTGATTACATATACAATTTAAATAACATATATACAATAAACTCTACATAATTAAATCAACCAAGATAAATTTTTTTATAGGTAGGATCGAAAGTTGGCCATGTTAATAATAACATCATATTTTCATAATCAGTTATCTGCTTTTAGTACCACAAAAAATGCTCTTAGTACCCAGGCCGTAGGGCCTGGGTTCGAATCCTGGAGAAGGCATGGATGTTTGTAAATGTATAGTGCCTTTGCGGCAGGGGGTTACTTTAAATAGCCGTCGATCCGCAATTCCTCTCGTAAGGTTGGTGGAGGGGAAAAAGGGGTGGGAGACCCCTGACCACTCCCAGTGTGTTCTCCATCAATTTTCTAGTGGAACCGAGCCAAATCATACTGTCACCTGCATTGTGCTCAAAACTACGCTTAACAACAGGCGTACAATCTAGCCTGATGCCATGATGAATTTCGTGGACCTCGATCTGACTACGCCAGACAGGTGGAATCAGAAACAACAACAACAGTACCACAAAATAGTGTTTTAAATGTTTTAAATATGTTTCAAAATGTTCTTTAAATGTTTCAAATTTAACCTTTCAATCTCAGCATTTGTTTATTGTACAATATGGAATTCCTAATATAAAAATTCAACTTTTTTTGAAAAGTAAATAGATAAAGAAAAATTAAACAATAATGAAATATTTTTTGTAAATGGTTTTGAATGAAGAATAATTTTTCCTATGTAGATAATTTTCTTGTTAGAATAGATTTTCATTTATAAAAGTCTTCCTGAAATTCTGTAAACTATCTCTCTTAATCAGAAACCTCAGGAATAATATCTTTGTCGGCTAATAAATGACTGGTTAAATTAAGTTTGGTGGATTACTACAAATATACAACCTCTGGCAATGTAGTTCGGTGAATGAAGTCAGGGCGGTCGATCTGGCAACACTGGCAAAACAAAACGCTGCACATAATCGTCGATTAACAGTGAACATGTAGCTAGATGATGAGTGCTGCAAAGTACATTGGAATTTTGACTCGTTTCATTAAACTTCTATGCAGGGTCCATGAAACGACCCCAGTATGCACAAGATTCATGGTTTTTTGTTCACGACAATGCTTGCCCTCACACATCGAATATCGTCAAACAGATCCTGGCAAAAAAAGGGGCGGTGTCAAATTAAACATTCACCATTCTCGCCAGTATTCCCCATTCTCCAGACTTCTTTCTATTCCCACAACTTAAACTCGCTTTGAAAGGAAAAAGATTTGACGACATTCCTGACATCCAATGAAGCATGACGAGGGTTTTGAACTGCATCTCAAAAGAAGATTCTTGCAAAGTTTCCAGACATGTAGAACAGATCTCAACAGTGCATAGTTATGGGAGGTGACTATTTTGAAGGACATTAAGGCAGTACTTCTTAAACTGTGGGGTGTGATAACCCTGGGAGGGGGGCGCGAGCATATCGAAAAGTCAAAAACAAAAAGGATTTAAAAAATTACGAATTTATTGAAAGGTAGCAAAACAAAATATACATTTGGACATATTAAAAATAAAATACACTTTTACATTGATATAATATATTTGTAAATGTATCAGTACTGCACAATGTATTTGATAATTAAACTCACAATACTAAATTAAGAACAAGATTAAAAACTACTAGTGTGTGATTCCCATAGGCTTGTCATATACCGAATTTAATACTTATCTTGATAATTTGTACGGTTTATGATTAAGATCATATTGTAGCTTTAGCGTCAAAAAAGTACATTATTACTGCACTCAATACATTTTTGTTGTGTGAAGGGGGCGCGATGAAACTTATGATTGAAAATTGGATCGCAAGCATTGAAAGTTTGAGAAGAACTGCAGTAAGGTAATTTTCGTCAATATTTCATCTACGGTTAATGTTACAAGATTATTCACCGAACTTTATTGTCAGACGTTGTTTTACGACACTAGAGGAATAAAAAAGTATGGGGTATCAATATTACCGTAATAGAGCTTTTTTTAAAAAAAATAACCAAATTAACTTCATTAAAAAGTACACTATTCTTTGAAAATCCAATAATTAAAAAGAATTACTGCAATTCAGGGACTAGATTAGTCGAGGGAGAATGAATCAAACGGAAAAAAATAGCAATCTTTCAAACGTTCGTTTGGGTACAAGTATAAACATGAATTTAAATCAGCCAGATTTTTTATTTAACAGATCCTTGGTTGGAAATACACTCAGTTAGAATTCGTGGCCGAATTTTTAAAACTAATACGATGTTATTTATGCAAATACAGTCGATTCTCGATAATTCGAAGTTGGAGGGACCAATGAAAAACTTCGAATTATCAAGAGGACGGGAAAAATCTCCCAAAATACACGAAAAGAATTTCTTTTCTAACACATTTAAATTTGAAACTGTGTAATAAAATAACAATTGTACATATGTACAAAATTTTTTAAAGTATTTTAAAAAAGTACATATTATACACTATAAATATTATACAGCAGTATTAAAATAATGCATTAAATTCATGCATACACAATCCTACGCATCTCTTCTTCACAATAGTGGACCATCCTTTCTGAACACATGTGCTGCAAGGCCACGTGTTAAACAAAAGATATGGACGGCTGACAACAGGTGCGGTTGGTCTATTGTCTACTTGAAAAAGAAAGTGATGAAAGTTTCTTATCACCTGAGGATCCGGAAAACACAAAGAAGGGGTAACAGACAGATGGTCATCAAAGGGGCTACGTTACAGAGGAGACACGCAGAGACAACACAGCGCAAAACTTGTAAGCTCATCGTTTTTCTACACTTGACTGTACATGATAGTGATGTTCGAATTGTCGAGAGTTTTATAAGATAACTTCGAATTATATAGCGTGTTGTAGTCTGGCCAGCTACAGATTTTACTTCGAAATATCGAGTGTACAAAAAATATTGTTTTAGTTTGAAATATCAAGAGGTTTTCTAGGATCTGAGCATATACTTCGAATTATCGAGAGTTTCGTATTATCGAAGGTTTGAATTATCGAGAGTTTCGTATTATCGAAGGTTTGAATTATCGAGAGTTTCGTATTATCGAAGGTTTGAATTATCGAGAGTTTCTTATTATCGAAGGTTTGAATTATCGAGAGTCGACTGTATATATAATCCTTAAAATGCATTCCCCTTTCAAGAATAACTCCCCATTATCTCGCTTAACCTACATTTTGCCATTATTCTTAAGGTCACGTGCCAATTTCCAAAATCTTTTAAGTTATTTTCTAATGTGTTATTCAATAAATAACATTCAATATATGCTTTATTATAAAATTTAAATGCAGGGAAAGGTTTTCATGCTAGTTTTTCTGAATGTAAATGTGGACATAGCAGCCGAGTGATCACTTTGCTAAGTCGAGACCTATGTTGTGGGTCTGATATATATGAAGACCTGCTAAGGCTGATGTGGCGACTAAGGCTAAAGATCTTTAGTAGGTGTGAAGTTTCGAGAATGATGCTCAAGCTCAAATATTATTCTCGTCATTTGACCTTGATACAAAATTACGAAGTTTGTCTCCAATAGACCTTGCGTAGCTTCTAATCGTTACAGTAAAAAATAATTAACCAATTCAAAAGTTGAATTTCCCAATAATATATTTTCCATGGTTCCTCTATAGCAGGGATGGCCAACCCGCGGCAGGTGTGCCACGGTGTAGCACGGCTGTGCTGTAATAGTGAAACACAAGACTTCTAGAAAAATTTAAAAATTTGAAAAAAATCATCAATATTAGTTTTTTTACAGTTTTATTGAAGTGCGGTTGTCTCAGACTAAAAAAAAAGACGGCTCAGGTGTCGGCCTCGTCACTTGAACATGGTTCAAAATTACGAGGTCCGTTACCAAAAGCTCTCGTGTAGCTAAAACAATGCGTTGTAATATTGACTCATTCTCTCACTCACTAGGTTTGATGATTTTCAATGATGATAATAATAATAATAATAAAAATCAAGAAAAAAATGCTGATATTTTCATACATTTTTTCCCCATAAAATCTCAAGAAGACGTTTATTGTTACCCACACTTAAAACTCAACTCGGAAATATTGACCTACAGCACCATACTGCATCCAAAAGCAAAAAATATGAGGAACTTATTTGAGAGAATTGCAAGGAATCTGAATTATATATGTTGAATTTTGAAAAGTTGTACGAGCAAGCAATTTTCAAATTTGCTCGATTTGGCTGTCAGATATTGTTGTAGGTTTGGATCAACAAGTTTTTGAACAAATGTTTTTCGTTATGAATATAATAAAATCGAAATATAACTTAAAATTTACTGATATACATCTAAAAAACAACATAATTTTGTTAGCATCTTCGAATACTAATCTTAATATTAATGAGTTGGTAAAAAAGTCTACAAATTCAAAAGCCACATTAAAAAAGTACAGACTGTTTAATAATTATTTAGAACTAGATGTCTCCAGTTACTTATTTTTTTACAGCTAACCTAATTAGTTTGTGAACCTGTAAAAAGTTTATTAACTTTAAAACTTAAGTTTGTACTTTTGTCTTATTTATTACATTATTTTTGAATTTCCACTACTCTGAAGTACATAAAAATGTTCTATTTGCGTAAAAATTCCATAATAAACCCATAAGTAACATTTTTCACCTTTTCCTATTGCTTTGTTTGTAGGAAAAGTTAGAAGTGGCCCGCCTAATTTTTTTAAAAATCAGATAGTAGCCCTCTTCCCAAAAAGGTTGGCTACCCCTTCTCTATAGTTTAAAAAGTTCTCAATTTCATAAAAAGGGGAGGGAAAACATTGTATTATAATTTTATTACATCATGCTAATATGCATAACGCGCTAAGATGAGTTGTT
>BMAO01012034.1:0-25461 GCA_019973975.1 Trichonephila clavata
TATGAAATAATAATGGTTTTGAGAAAACTTAGGCTAAGAAATTATTAAAAATAAATAAAAATAAATGAGCAAATGTTTACATTTAGAAGAAATAATAAGGGGTTTTTTTGTAAGGATTGTGCATAGTGAGTACCTCAAAGGAAATACACCTTTGATTGTCAATATACTATTGCTTCCAAACTTGTCAGAATAAAAGTATAATATAAATAAAAATAAGTTATGTATAAAAAAAATCTCTTTGGTTGACTTGCAATTTCCAGTCTTAGGAAATTTTTTTTTGAAGTTATTGTGCAGCATATGCACGATAACAGGTAAAACTTGTCTTAATGATCGTGTAAGGCGTAGGTCAAAATATTATTTTGTTTCTTTTCAGCCTGTTTTTACCATCAATTCTCTTATATATAATTTCAGATAAATTTTAAGAAATTATTTTTTGTGTCTTAGGAATTAATATTTTTGAATCCATTGTCAAAAGTAATAAGGTGGTGGACGGTTGTTTCAAAATTTTTACATAACTTAAATTTATACTTTGGAAATTCTCGAATATTCGTATATTAATGTTAAGTGAAGGAAAATTTTTTTTAAATAATGTTAATTTAAAATTTTAATTTTGTACTTAATATCTGTGTACGATACGGGTATGGACCTAGGGCCCTGGTGCACATACACGTCTTTTGGAAATGGAAATGTAATAATCCCCATTAATTATTCTAACTAAATTTTAATTACCTATGGCCCATCCCTTAAGGACCAACGTTTTAATAATAAGTTAACCAGCTGCCTAAAGTGAGGATTTAAACTACACCTATCCACCCACTCAGATCATGTGATTTAAGCTGCCTATAAATACTGAGATTCCTGGAGACCAACCCTCTTTCTCTTCTCGTTTCTGTATTTGTCTGCTTCATCATGTAGCAAGCTGCAGCTTGTTTTGTGCTTTGTGTTTGTGGACTTTAGTGTGTGTGAATTGTGTCGTCCTTGTCTTTCTTTATGTGTTCCAGATGTATAACGTTACGCGTCAAGATGGACGTTTCATATATATATATATGAAACGTTCATCGTTGTTGACTGGACACCGTAGCCGGTTTAGTTTGTTCGCCTTTCCACAATATTGCTGTAAATATTTCTTGACAATTTTAATCATTTTCCATGTGAATTACACAGGACATGTTTGTGATTCTAGGATAATTAAGAGGTATTTTACAACTAAATATTCCTAAACATCTCCTGGTGTCGTTTCTACACCAAGTTTCATAATAAATAGCTGTTGTTCAGCAAAATATAGTTCACTAAGTAGATACTACAAATTTCCGGAAGTTATATTGCATACTTATTTGACATTGAATGCAATGTTATTAGTTCCACAACGGAGATGGGTTTGTCGTACTAAAATCGTTGTGCTTAAGTGCATCGTTACATAGCATAACACATTTTCGTTCGATTTTCAAACCTTGTATAAAGCAGACATCCTGAAAAAATCACAAATAGGAAAGGTCTGAGCGAGCCTTGATGAAATTGCTAGTTTGTTGTTAGAGTTTTCTATGGATCAGATTATGGAGAGCTTGTTATAATGTAGATTCCAATAAAGACGTAAGATTGAGTGAAATTGAATGCGAAGAATATGAAAAAGGTGCGGATGAAATTGATAATATTCTAGAAATCCTGAATATTATCCTGTGCTATCATTAGCGAATCCTTATTTCGCTAGGGATAGCACATAATGGATACTGCATAATGTTATTGTTCATGGCAGATTTGCGACTCCCAATGTTTTTCGACAAACAGTGGTCCAGCAAACTGCGCGAAACATAATATCAACGCCAGTTTTTTATGGTATAAAGGGTGATAATAAATAATAATTACACGAAATAATTATAAAAAGTCTAAAGCTAAATATAGCATTTAAATAATTTTTTTGTTGTAATAATATTCTTAAAACAATTTTATACGTGTATCTTAATCTAAGTGAAACTAAATATTAAAAAAAAATTCGTTAGTAGGCGTTTGAAAAATCATGTTTCCGAACATGTACGGATGTCTTAAAAACCCTTGAGCCTTTAAAACCAATATCAGTCAAATTTACCTTTGCCCTGATTCCAGCATTGAACTGGCTTGGATCAAAAAGCAACTTACTCAACTAAAAACTTTCTTAAGAAACCGGGTAAACATAATTCAGGAACTCACAGAACATTTTTTTGGAAACACGTCAATTCTAAATATAACCCTGCTGACATCCTTTCAAGAGGTATTAGTGCACATAAAATGCAATATCGTGGATTTGTGGGTTTGTCTATCTTTCTGACATCAGTATTAAGAACTGGAACCTTACACAAGAACATCATTTTCTAATGAAACTCAATATTTTGAAAGGGTAGCTAATCTTCCAAACTCACGTTAATTGTTAATTGGCCTCCCGTTGCCGATGATAGTGGATTGCTTCGAGTCGGACGATGATTAAGAAACTGCCTGTCGTAAAAAATCAGAAACATTCCATGATAATTCCCACCAATCATAATTTTATTTATGTAACTATTAATCATTTCATGTTTTCTATTTTCACACAGGTGCTGAATCTAGATTAATGATTATTAGGAATAGTTTTTGGATACCATCCACAAGAAATGTAGCTAGAAAAATTCTTGGAACATGCGTCACCTGCAGAAAGATTAGTGCTAAAGGTTCGCATCATTTAATGGACGATTTGCCAGTTGTGATAGTCTCCCTTTCAGAGTTTTCATCCAGGTAGGTATGGGTTACTGTGGATCCTTTCAGATGGAAGCTTTTTATGGAAAATGAGGCAGTTTAGGAAAGCCTATGTTTGTGATTTATTTGTTTGACATTGAAGACAATCTATTTAGAAATAGTTTGACATTTAACCAGTACGGAAGCCTTTCTGGCCGCTTTACAAACGGCTTTGTAACCCAAAAGAGGGTTATCCATTGAGATTCATAGTGATAAAAAGACCGGAAATTTGTAGGTGCCAATAACCGAATTTAGAAAAAATACTTAAACCATTATTTAAGAGAAAGCTGAAAGAAATAAATAGATTTTTTGTCCAAAGTAGGAATCAAATTTAACTATAACCCACCTTCTGCACCACATTTTGGTGGTCTATAGAAGGAGGGGCTTAAATCTTTAAAAAACTATTTAAAATGAGTAATTGGCAATTCATTTTTGAGTCATGAAAAATTTTCTAACACTTGTAGTTCAAATTGAAGCGGTTTTTAACTCTAGACCAATTTCTTAATTAGTTGCATCATCATTGGTTGCATATCCCCATAAACAGATTAAGCAGATGGCAGTTGGTACGAAAGATGAACCAACATTTTTGGCGCAAATGATTTTCAGAATATCTAAATAGACTGCAGCAGAGTTCCAAATGGTGTAAGGGCAATGTAGATTTCAAAGAAAGGGAAGTAGTATTAGTCAAACCTTCAAAGAATTCAGATACTTCAAAAGGGCACTTGTCATGAATTTTAAAATTGCACCCTAGAAAGGATAAAATAATCAGAGAGTAGTGACATTAAATGATAAACGTGGAATTTACAAAAGACCAGTTACTAAACTTGTGTTAGTTCATTTTGGGCAAATTGATTTATCATCAGAGTTGTATTTATAAATCTTATTGTATCTTTATTGAATTGTAATTGATATTGTCATATATTCTTACTACAATATTTAACTTTTATTGTATTATTTATATAATGCAAAATTTTGCTCAGTGACTTCGTCATTATGAAGTGAGGCAGGAGATTGGCACTAGTTGGCGACAATTACCTGTGTAAGTTTGGCTCCGAGCCAACTGTTTCAATTTTTGTAATCAGAAATGTATTGCGTTCCCTTATGGTTGGGATCCATTTTGTTTAATAAAATTTGTTAAATTTACAATGTTCTTAATTATTTAATGCCAACTCTGGTAATCACATAGATACCCAGAGAAGAAAAAACTTTTGTCCCAATTAATTTAAACAATTAATTCCCAATTAATTTAATTGTTATTTATTATGTTATGTTTTTTATTCCAATATATATTTTTAAATAAATACTATATTTTCATGTTGAATATTTTAAAGATTTAGATCGATAATATGTAACAAAATGTAATATAAAAAGATTCAAATAGTATTACAGAGAAATATTTCGTTAATTGCACAATACTTGATACCAGCTTGATGAGAGTCGTTTATTGAATCGTTTCTTTATTAAAAACTTTTTTTTTAGTCTACCATCTAATTGCAGAGTCAGTGTGCATTTACATTAATTTTAATGAGTTCTGAAAATAGCTCACGGAGAACGGCCTATATTTACACACACAAAAAATGTTTTATAATCCATTGGTATTAGCTTTACACTATATCTACTTTACATGCTCTAAGATTATGGGTTTCGAAGCACAAAGGAAATTCTCTTTTTAAATGCATTATTAACGCAAAATTTGCCGTTCCTTCACATTTTTTGAAATGTTTTTCGGTTCCAAAAGTGATTTATCGGTTACTTAATAATCAGTTGTGTGTGCTTTGAATTGCGACAAACATTTCTTCCTCTTCGTTAAATTATTATATTTCGCATTATTTATCTTTTTGAAAAAGTGTACGGAAAATGGAATTTACGAAGTAATGTTTTTTTTTATGCAAATGAGCATTAAATACTGTTTAAATTCAACATGAATAAGTGTTATCCAAAAAGGATTAAGAAAATATACTACCTAAGTCACCATTCGTATTTCTATTCTGATTTCTTCTATGTAGCTTCATACTTGGAAAAGTAATTTTTTAAGCTATTTCCGAAAATATATTTCATTAATTTTTTGCAAATCATACATATTTCTGGCGGTCTTGAGCTTTCTTCCCAGACATTAGAAAATCACTAAAGATAAATATTTCGTTCATAATTATTAGAAGAGAACGATAAAAACAAAACAAACTATGAGTGCAATGATAGAATAATATCTTTTCTTTTTATTTCTATGCATCTTTTCAAGAAAACTCTCATCAACAATGCTAAAAATTTCCAAAAACATTTCTATTATGAATGATTTTGGAAAAAATGGTAAGAAATACTAATGGTTTTGTAAAAGCTATTAGAAAACCATTGAAAAGGTTTAATGTTTTACCAGTATATTAAGAAATAAACACAAAATATATAACTTGCAATTATGTGCTTTTATAATGTACTGATTGTTAATTTGACTTTTCAAGAAATTTAGATGGCAGTTTATTATTTGAATCGATTATAAACGTAAAGTAGGATCTTTGTTGTCTAGCGAAACATTTTCAGCCTCATCTATACGGTGGGTAAAACAAATGGAAAAGTAACTAATAGTTGTAGCCCTATAACTTGACATGTCCGACGTTTCCTTTTGTCATGTGCGAGCCTTGTACTCCTAAAGATCTGTTGTGGAGAGGGGGTTGATGTACGTTAAATATGTCGAGGCTAAAAACATCCTCCTGTTGGTGTGTGTGGATGTTAGGAGATGGAGTGGCAACTCATGTGTCGTCCCCGCTACATTACCATGGTTCAAAATTACAATTTCAGTCGACAAAAGCCCTCGAGTTGCTAAAAATTGCGAATTTAAGCTATACCTACTCACTCACTGTATAGCTGGACCCTCCCAAATCAAAACCTATCGTGTGTCGACTTCTTTTTATGGGAGCAAACTAAGAATTTGTTTGTGAGTTCTGGAGGGAGAAAGGCGTCCTCACATACGTGTGATCATGACCCTGAACGGGTTAAATGATAATAAACCAATAAATTACTTAGCTACATGCAACCAGAATTTTTCCTGTTCACAAATAATCCAGTGTTCTGAGCTAAAACAGCTTTCAGTTCCTTTTGAATAGAATGAATGTTGTATTTATCACAAACTATCTATATCTGGAACACGATCCACACGTTAATGTTATTTTAAAACTCGTAACACCTTTTTTGTCCTTAAGATAGTTTATCGGCATAAAGAAAAACCATTTTGAAAAATAATTGCATATGAAAAATAATTCTCGATAAACTATTATTTGTGGAAAGGATATATTCCTATAGTTTTTAATAAAAATCGCATAATATTAATTCAAAGGTTCCAAAGCATTCCTGAGAATCATAAGCGAGTCCATCCTGTTTTTGTAAATTCGTTATGTCTACTCCGAACTGGTTGTTCCAGCAATTATTCTGATAAATTTCTGTTTGTTTTAAATGACCGTAGTTCGGATGTCGTAAGAATACGAATTTTGAATTCTTTCAGACGACTGAATTCTTGGGGAAAAAAATTTTCTTTCAGGGCCAAATTCAGATTCAGAAACTTTAAATTTTTCTAAAAAGGAAAAAAATCCAATTATTGACATTTTGGGGAAAAACAGGTTTAAATATTTAATTAGAAAAATATAAAAAATTAGTTGAATACCACTATTGTCAGGAACATATACTGAATAAATTAACTTTAATTCATGCTCCAGGCATGCTCTTTGCATCTAAAGTGCTCTATTTTTCAATAAATCACGGTTGCTGTATTTTGGTACCGAGTGTAACAGGAATAGAAGTACTTTTTCTTAACCAAGAAGTGGGTAATGTCAAGTGTTGTGTCTAGTAATACATATTATCTTTTTCAACTTTAATCAGATGTATTGCATCTAATAACGCTTATGATGAGGGCATTGAGCGTAAGTCTTATATTTTTACTTGTGGTAAGAATTTTTTAGATAATTTCTAAGTTGTATTAATATTTTCTCTTTCATAAAAAATTATTACTTTTATGTAGATAATTTGCTAACATATTTTTCATTCCTTTTGCTTTAAAAAAAGATGAACATAGTTTAGGTCTACATGGTATATTTGTAATGTATACCTATACAAAGAATTTTATGATATTTTTAAAAGGAATTCATTCCCTCTTTATAAAAACCAACTAAAAATAAATAAATGGTTATTAATATGTTACCTTTTTTACTTCTATGAATATTTTTTTTTAAAATCTATGTTTTCATATTTAGAAACGTTTTAAAGATTTAATGTTAAAATAACATCACTAAAAGTTATCAGTTTCTTAATATAGAAAATTTTAATTTTTGAAAAGATAAAGGTTAAAGTATTATAGTAGAAAAAATTCTTAAAATGCTTAGTGATTACAATCAGATGGTTGAGTGTCAACCATTGATTCGTTTTGGTTCAGTTTCTATTGAATATTATTTGGTTAAGTTATTTAATCACAGAATCATTCTATATTTAGAATAATTTTACAGAGTTAAGGAAATCAATATGGATAAATAAATAAATAATTATCAGGCATATTTTTTCATGTGTTTTGAACGGGAAAACATTAATATTTTAAAATCAGTTCAGAAGGAAATTCTCATATAACAAATGTATTTATATAAACTGAATATATTATAATAATTTGAAAACGGATGAGAAGATTTTTCATAATTTTTACAGGTTGTACATTTTCTTACTATTGATCTGTTTTTGTAATGGATGTGTAATGTAATTCGGAATTAAAAATATGTTTAATTCTTCCATTCAGTAGTGGAATTATCCTAATTTGAAAAAAAATCGATAAAGTAAAATAGTAGTTGGCATCCTCTCTTAATACTGAGAATGAGATCTCCAGATCCTATTCTACTGGAGCTCAAGAGAATCAGATGTGAATACTTCCCGTACATAATAGGTTCGTTGCGCCGTTTCCTATATCTATAAGCATAATATCTATAAGCATAATTTATATCTATAAGCATAATATTTTTCTTCTTATTTCCTGTCCTTTTTTTTCAATAGAGAAAATACAACATTTAAAATGTATATTTCAAATAAAGGTGAAAAGAATTTAAAACATTAAAAGACTTTTATAAAAAAGTACTTAAAGTTAAAAATAAAGTAAAAGAATCTCTTTAAATTCACTTTATAAATATAAGGGTGTTTAATAGAAATATTAACTTGTACTTTTCGACAAATTGTTTTTTTTTAATATTATTGTCCTAAAATTTTTATTACTTATAGAATAATATAATTCGGAACGATAATTTGTTTTTAATAAAATTTATACGGTTTTAAGACTAAGCATTGAATAACAGGTACAATTTCCAAATTTGATTTTTTGCTCGACTTAAGCAACATTTCAAAGTATCCTAAAATAAAAACTGCGAGTATTAATTAAAAAAAAATATTGGGCAAAGTTTTAAGTCATTTAATGGGAAACCTTTGGAAAAGTAGGAAGGTGCTGAGCGTAATACGGTCCCAATACGAGTTCGTATCTCAGTCATTACGATTGAAAATTGCTTTTTACTTCTACTGCAATTCTTAGCTCTTCGGAGCGACAAACTAGGTCGCTGACCTATACCTTTCTCAAACGAATTTTATGGACTTTTCACTATGGAATTGAACTTGGATCACTACCTGGACTCCGGAATGGAAATGAATCTTGAACATCCCCTGACTCCTGGAAATGATATGGATATATATAACCCTACTTTGATCTGACACCACCTCTCGACCTGGAACTCCGGCTGCCAAAGAAGAAGACTAGCTACAGAGAACCTGAAATACTACGCCATCACCATCGAAAATATCAAGTCCAACATCAACGCTCTCCGAATTAATGGATTAACCGATGAAAGCAGCTACATCTGGAAGGAAAACCTCACAAGACAGGCTGACTACACCCACCTGCAAGAAATCACGGTAAGTGAGTTCTCCTCTTTACCCACTTGTGAGGTACCCGGCTGTACAGAACACGGCACCCCCACTTGCACTCCTACTAAGCCAAACGATCAGGATTCCCCCCCTACCTAAATCAGTCTCTGTTAAAAGAAAAGAGGACGATGATGGTTTCATCTACCCCCTTCTCGTAGGCTCACTAAAAACCTCCGAACAAGCTCTAACCCGGAACATAACTTCGAGAATACCCTCGATAACAAATTTGAAAGTTTAGCAAACACAAAAACCGAAATAGAACCTATTGCGGGAACTTCGACAGACCCTACCCCAAAAAATGTTACACTAAATAAAAACCCTAATAATTTTGATTCCAACCAAAATAATCTGCCTTCCTCTGTCATGCTTAAAATAACCCTGACATTTAGAGATCAACTAAAAACTATTACTGACTTCATGCCAAAAGTAAGAAGTAAAAAAACCGACGAGTACATCAAACTGTACATTGATACGTTTGACGAATATCGCAAACTTAACGACTTCCTAGAAGCTACAACATTTGAATTTTACTCAATAACTCCCAAAACAGAACGACCGATAAAAGTAGTAATTAAAGGTTTACCCAAAGACACGAAGACAAATGATATACATAGCAACCTGATCGATTTGTGGTTCACCGTCGAACGGGTCACTCAACTTGTAGGCAAAATAACGAACCAACCCCTCCCAGTATTTCTAGTAAATTTACCGCGAAACTTAAACAACGCAAAATTTTTAGCGTCAATAGATTGTCCTACCTAACGATGAAAATCGAAGGCTATGAAAGCAAAGGGGCAACCCCATGCTTTCAATGAAATAAATTCAACCACTCTGCTCAAAATTGCCACTTAAAACCCAGATGCCAAAAATTTGGAGAGGCCCATCAGACGGCTGAATGCCAAATTAAACGGGTCGAAACACTTTTCTGTATAAACTGCCAGGCCTTTGGGCACATGGCAAATTATTCCAAGTGCCCTCTATTCCCTAAACCCCGCAAAGGAACATCTAACAAGCCAAATTACACTCATATTGTTAATAGCTTAATCAGACCGAACACCTCTTTTTCGGAAGCATCCCAAAATCAATTAAAACCTTCTACTTCCACGGCACTCCACGGTACTACCTCTCATTCACCTGTCGATGAATAACCCACTTAGCAAAACTTTTCTCATTTTGTATTTATTTTCTTCATTCAATATTATATTCTCTTCGCTGGCTGCACCCCCCCCCCCAGGCAATTCCTTTTTCCCGACCCCACTCTTTTATTTATTTTCTGTACAGCCATTTGAGAGGAGACTCACTAAGCTTTACAATCCAACAGCAGTACTCCCTTTCTACCAACAGAACCGTCCTCGTTAAATTACCATGACCGACAGCCCTGGCTCTAACAGACAATTACGTCATCGCTCTCAATCAACCTGCCAAATGCGAGTCTCGACATTCGTTAGAGACAGCCCTGGATCACCATCCATCACCCATGACAGCCTTCGACTTCATTGCCTTCACCCGATGTTCAGTGTTCAAGGGCGCCATCTCGCGGACTGAGAAATCAACCAAAGTGATTTTTTACTCTAATTATATCAAGAAACTATTTTTCTTCCTATAGACTAATTTCAGGACTCTGATACAATAATTTAGATATGGGATGGAGGGTTCCTCGATATCCCTGTGCCCAATGACCCTCAGCGCATCAAAAGTTTAATGCTTAACCAGTATTATAATATATATACACTAAATAAACTGGATATAGTGCATATTTTTAGTGTATTGGATAGCTATTATATCATTTCTTAAATTCTCGGTGGCTGTTATTGCTACCGAACATCAGCATCTAACAGAAGCTATGGTAACTGGATTACAATGTTTTTCTTTTCACAGAATCGAAGCGTTTTGCACGCAAGTCTCCTGGCAGAAGGTTAGGGCAAATCGAAGCTACACGGCAACTATTTACGATTTATTTCGGAATTGTAAACCTCATGGTCAAATGGCATCTTCTTTGTCGTGATGAAGTTGTTTCAGCTGACACCTAAACCTCCAAACTTTAACATAACGCAAATAGGTGGAATGAATGTCGACTGATATAACGTGTATCAGCTTTACTATATGCTGGATCTTTATTGGCTTTAGCATTTTGAACCATGGAACAATTTGAACTGAGATGATACTATGTCCAAATTCGCAAACGTTTCTTCTAAGGTATTACCGGGCTAAGGGAGTGCTATAACTTCTTTACATTGAGATAAGTTTTGAACTAAGCTCTCAGTTTTCCTCGTGGTAATTTTAAAGTTAACTTTTTAGACCATATTTCAGAAAAAAATTTCAAATCCTGAAAAAAAAATACAAATATTATTATTTTTAGAAATAAATATTAATTTATATTTGTTGGAAAATTCATACTTACAGTACTCTATAACAAACCTTGAAGTTTATAGTTCAAGAATATGTCATACTGTCGTTCATTTCAAGTTATCTCAGGGACGGTTTGCGTTACTGGATATTAAGAAACATTCCTAATATTGTTAAATTACTGAATAGCATTTTGTTTTACCTAAAAGATTGCGGTATTTTATGTTTAATTTCTGGCAAAAAGATAACGTGTAGCTTTTGAATTGTCAAGTACTCCCTGGGTGAAATTTCTTTATAAGCTCCAAGATTTCCTTGAAAAAATCTTTTTATCAGAATGTTCAAATTAGACATAATTTTTTAAGAAATATATATAAGGAGCATAATTTTATATTTGCTTTTGATCGGTTGAGTGATGAATATTTTTACAAAATCCCTGTGTAGCTTTTTATTCAGAATACATCAGAGAAGCTATTTGTATTAATGGAATATGTATTAGAACTAATTTATATTTCACTCTGCAACAGTCTGAGGGCTATTGTTAAATGGAAGCTGTAATTTTCAGGCACGCGGTCAAATTACGAGAACGATACTTTAGATGACCTCCTCTTTCCCATATTCGAATATGGAAAAATGCGCTTTTGCAAAACCTAGGTAGACCAAATTTGATAAGCTTTTCTAAATATTTTAAAGCTGTCAGTACTCGATTATATTGCCCATTTGAGTCCATATATTACGTTCCAACCTATGGAGTAGTTACTCGAAGAATTAAAAAAACAAAAGTTGAAAGATTTTCTGTGTTTTTTCGTTTTTAGGCAAAATAGTAGAACTATCACTCAGCTTTGCATTGCAAACGTAAGTTTCGACGCCCAAAAGAAGCGTACCTTCTCCACGGTAGCCCAGTAATGAATTCGTGAACGGAGTGTCATGAGTTTTAGCTTTGTACTGTTGAACACCCACCGTGCAGAGCAAACAGATGTACGTTAATTATTTGGAGGCTCAAATGTCCACCCGTTGTAGTGGTGTGATAGTTAGGAGTGAGGGATGACAGCTCAGGTGTCGGCCTTCGACACTTGATCATGGCTCAAAATCAGTAGGTCTATCACCAAAAGCCCTCGAGTAGCCGAATATTACGACGAAAATATTCACTCCCTCACTCACGCCAAATATGAGTTACATAATTATGTTATATTATATAGTAATGTCTCTGAATTGTATCGCAATTTCATACTCTTCGCTGTATTGTTATATTTCGCAAAGCCTTTCAAACCTGTTAAAAATTTTAATTAAAGGGAAGAAAGTATTTCTTACAAAATAATTCAGGTAATAGATTCTAAATACAATATAATGTAATGTATTCAAAATTTGTGCCACAGTTATAAATTCCTCTTTTGCAATGTGGGAATTAGTTTTTTATATATTATTTTATATATTCTCTGTATGAAATACACATCGTAGTCATTCACGAATTTTCATGCCACATATTTAATAATTTTTTTAAAAAGAATATTTTGTGCAATATTTTTAGAGACCGAAAAAGAAGTGGAAAAATTAATAAAAATGAGACAAAATATGCCAGCTTCGTTTTATATATTTGGATCTTTACAAATTAACTCTCAATTATGACTCTAAAAAAATTAAAATTTAATTTTTGTATGTTTGAAAAAAAATTTAAAATTTTCAAAAATTAATAATGACGAATATTAATAATTTTGGAAAGTGATTTAACAGAAAACCTTTGCTAAATTTCAATGCTCCACCAGTATTATAAGAAATATATTCTAAATATATAACCTGGAATTACGCCCTTTTTTGCATTTTCGGTTTTTCTTCGCATTAGTTCATAGATATCTTTTGTGGCTGTGGTGGTTACCGAGAATTACTATGCAAATGAAGATATAATCTCTTTTTCAATTTTTATTTTGCTAACACATGAGCTTAATTTTTTCTCAATATTATAAAGGAGGATCCGCTTGATTAGTTTCTTGTTATTAACAATCGTGAATCACATAGGGAATTTTTTCTCATGACACAGTCCTCGTTTAGGCAAATATCTCTGGACAACAAAAAAAAAACGTTTTGCTTTGTCTGAGAAAGAAAAATATGTGATTCTGATAGCATTTCTTCTCCTTAATATTAATTAGACTTTAGTATTTATACTGAAGTGAGGTACTTCTAATATATTGTTAAGTTTGTTGAAAAGCCTGCTATGTAACAGAATCACAAGCAACGACAAAAATCATCACATATCAAAGTAAGATCATACATACAAATGTACTTTTTTTCTCAGAAACTGTTAAATATTAAGACTTCAGATTTTGTCTGAATATTAGTTAGACTTTAATATTTATATCAAAATGAGGAATTTCAAATATATTGTTAAGATTTTCGAAACCATGCAACATAAAGTATTACTATGAATTTCTTGAAAATTTTAATTTTTTTTCTACAATAAATGCTGTATGTTAAAATGTTTTGGGAAAATTTACAAAATCTCATTTCAGTATACATAGTAAACATATCAGTTATTTTTCATTGAAATTTTATGATCATTCTTTCATTATTTTCCGAGAAAAAAGTACTTTCATTTTGATAAACAAACTTTTGAAAAAATGCATTTTTAACGTGAAATGTCACTTTATCACAAAAATTATGAATTACAACATGTGTTTGCCACATTTTATTCAACATTAGCATCAATTCAATATATTTTAAGTAAAAAAAGCATCAAAAATGTTTTCAAATTCTCAGAAAATAGATACATAGCATTTTCCAGTTTTTGTTTAACGAGATATTTTGTAAAATTTACATGTATTATCACAAAATCTCTATAAATTTTAGAAGAATCTGTAGCATTTATGCATTACAAATATCAAAGTAGAGCATATATCATCTTCTTACACTATTAAAATCCGAAGGTAAACAAACATATCTATCTATCTATGTATGTGCGTCTATCTTCTCACGAACCGTACGACGCAGAAAGTCGCGGAAGGTACCAACAGATCGGGAATTTTGCGGGGAAGCCGTATTGCCCATTTATATTCCGATATTGTATTTAGTTGAAAAGATATTAATTAAAAACCTTAAAACACCTAAATGTTTTACTCCTGCGGGTTGTTTACTTGGCAGAACTTCCGTTCAGTTTCGGCCGAGCGGTAATCTTGCGTTTTCCACCATATTTAAATTGTCATCCAATTTTCGGTGTTGAAATTAGACAAAAAATAATTACAGAATCGGAAAAATCATTTATTTCGCCACGATACGGTATAATATTTTTTGTAAAATAACGATATTTTCTATTTCTTTCGAATTTTTTAAAATAGTGTTACAACTGATGCGTTTTTATGAAAATTATTTCTAAATTGTTGGGTATGAATGACTTTTCGTGTTATTAAACCGATATTCTACACTAATTAACTTCAAGCCTTTCTCTTTTAGATCCATTCATTTAAAAAATAAAATTCTCAAAACTTTTTTTTAAAGAATTTTTAAAAAGTAGTCCCACGTTTTACTTCACATTGAATAACTTCGTCATTTATGAAGGTAATCTCACAAAACCTTTTTTCCGTGTGTAAAGCAGTATTATACGTAACATATACGAAGATTGAAAAAATTGCTTCAAAATACCGGATTTAAAAAACATTTTGTGATTTTCGTAAACTGCTGTTTTTCTGAGAAATAACTTAAACAGTAGTAATTTGTACATTTTTTATTTCAAAGTACGTTATTTTTGCAAATAGTTTGTGATGTTTGAGAGCATTAACGTAAAAATTATGCCCTAAAAATGAAGGTAATGATTTTTAAAATAATTTAAAATACGCGATTTTACATTTAGCCAAACATTGGCGTCGAAAATTTGCTTTGCGCCAAAGACTTTGACCTGTTTCGCCGTCGACCGCATCTAACTCAAGGGTTCTCTAAAAAATTCTGCCTTAAACAAGGGGAAATCAGTAACTTTGGCGAGTGAAAAAATTATTTTTTCGTCAATTTTTCTTTATATAATTTTCAAAATTAAATAACTATATATGTCATATTAAGATGATAAAATGCATTCAATGCATTTCTGAGATTCATTTAAAATATTTATCAGTATCGAAATTTTTGTTCTCTTTCATAAAACTTATAGTTTACTTTAAAATAATGCCTAATGTATATTTCTTTTTTTGACATATAAAAAAAATGCGAGTGAAAAAGTTATTTTTCCTTCAATTTTCGTCAATTTTTCTGTATATAATTTTCAAAATTAAATAATTATATATGTCAGATTAAGATGAAAAAATGCATTCAATGTATTTCTGAGATTCATTTTTAAAATATTTATCAGTATCAAAATTTTTGTTTTCTTTCATAAAAGTTATAGTTTACTTTAAAATAATGCCTAATGTATATTTCTTTTTTTTGACATATAATTTCATAATAAAATCGAAGAATTTGCCCATTTCGAAACTTTTTTTTGCATAACTTCCTTAGAAAAAAAAAAGCTAATGCTCATATATTATATATTCATTATTATTAATTGCGTGTTCTTAATATGTCATAAATCAATACATTTTTTGCGATTCATTTCAATTTAATCTTCAATCGAAATCTTTCAATAGTTATGTGAATATCCTGTGGATCCCCTCAATTAAAAATTAATTTCAATTTGAACCTCCCATTCATTATTATTGCCTATTTTCACTTTCTGCTACGGGTCTGTGTGGCTCAGTTGGATAGCGCGTCGCTTCCGCTAGGCCGCAGAGTGTCTAATTCTTATTTTCTGGGTTCGAATCTAGAGAATTCGATTTTGTTCATTTCTGCTTATTTTTCTCACCGTAAATTAATTCTCTCTTCTTCAATGATTGAATTCACTTGCTGCATCCCCACTTATCTGAAATTTACTTCATTTTCAGTGCTGCCATTATTTAAGCAAATGGTATCTCATAATTAATTGCTAAATGAGCATTTTTAATCAATTTTATTAGAAAATAATTAATAAGTTAGTTTTTATAATACAGTTTCTTTTTTCGCAGATACGTGTTTAAATAATTTAATTAACACAGAGTGGAATGAAAAACTATAAAATTACAATTAAAAAAATTAAATGTTTTTATCAAATAGTATTATTTTCTTTTTGAATGTTTTTTTCAGTGAATGTTAGCATATAACTAGGTTTCCCCCCAAAAGTGGATTTTTAACACTTACATGTGTTTAATCAAACATCCAAACGTTTCAAGAGCTATCTGTAGAATTTTTTTCATTAGTATTTATTGATAATGGATTTAAATTAATATATTTTTTTAAAATCAAAGGAATGTTTCTATTATTTTATTATTAAATTAATTATTTGTTAATAAAAAGTATATCGCCTATTATTTAGGATAAAAATACGTTCTAGAGAGACATTTTTAAGCTAATTGTAAGTAACGATTGATTGATTAATGAAAACCTGAAAATTATTTTATTATTTTAGATTCCTAAAAACTATCTATTAAAAAAAAATGATTTTTTTAAAATCAAGCATCAGAATAGTTTTATGCGTTTTAATGAAAATTATTTCTAAATCGTTGCGTATGAATTTGTTTTCGTTTTTATTAAAACGATATTCGATACTAAATAATTTCACGCCTTTCTCTTTTAGTTCCATTAATTTAAAAAATAAAATGACCAAAAATTTTTTTTTTTTGCGTTTTTTTAAATATTAGACCAAATTTTTACTCAACGTTGAATAACTTCGTTATTTATTAAAATTATCGCACGAAACTTTTTTTCCGTGTGTAAAAAAATATTATCCGTAATCTGTACGAAGATTGAAAAAATTGCTTAAAAATTACGGATTTTAAAATTTTTTTTGTGATTTTCGTAAAGTACCGTTTTTGTGATCATGAAAAGTTTAAAAAAACACTGGAAAGATTTTTTGTTTTTTGCGCATGCGCGGTAGAATTAGTGAATGGTTTATGAACCGAAACTTGGTTTAGTTTCGGTTTTGAATTGCGTGGAGAGATTGCTCTCATTGACTTAGAATGGAGGGAATTTCCCGTTTTATGAGTCAAAATGGATGTGTTTTTATGATTAGCTTACATTGTTTTGTATGTCTTATTTAAAAGTGAAAATAGGTAGTTTAAACTATTATTTTGTTTTTTTAGGGTGTTTTGATGTTGAAAATCATTGCATTCCATTGATTAAACCTTTATATTATTCTGATTTTGTATTTGCTATATATAACTTTCATGTCTTTGTTTTAGTTCTGTTGTGGAATTTCAAAGGAATTATTCAAGCCTAACGTATTTAATTGTAAAGTATTAGATTAGTGCAAAACTTTAAATGGATTTTGTATACGTCTTTTTTTATTTTTTAGTAATTTAGTTTGGGGTGTTTTAATGTTGAAAATCATTGCATTATATTGATTAAAACTTTATATTATTCTGAATTTTGCTTTACTATATATAACTTTCATTGAACATAAAGCAAGTCTAGCTTTGTTTCTGTTTTAGTTTTCTTGTGGATTTTCGTTTTCTTCATTCTTAAAGAATGACTTTTTTAAGAAAAGTGGAATAAAATACCTTAAAAAAATATAATTCTGAAATATATTTTAGTTACATAGTATTATTTTCTTTTTGAATGAATTTATACAGTGAATGTAAATAAATATTTCCAGGCTTTTTTATTCTTATATATTTTTAATCTAACATTAAAAAACAACGCAATGAATAAATGAATAATCCTTTCGATAATTAACGGTGAGAGTTTTTGTGTATTATTTTTTTTAGAAATGGATTTAAAATAATATATATTTTCAGAAACTTAAGCAATATATTTTTCTATTATTCATTACTAGATTAATTATGTAATGATAAAACTGCATAATCTGTTTTTTTTCTGGATAAAACACGAGATTATAGCTTTCTGGACTATACTTAAGCTACCGGTATATAACGATTGATTGGTAAATGAAAATACCACACATACACACAAACCCCTTGTATTATTTTAAGCTATAAAAAAGTATTTATTGTTAAAATAAAGAATATCTTTGGTTTTTTCTAATATATTATATCAGAACGTTTAATTTGTTTCTTTAAATATATATTTTTTTAAGTAAAAAAAAACATTGTTTTCTGTAAATCATTATTGATCATTCAGAAAAGCAACGTTTTCATTTCGGGGGCTAAAAAATTGCAACGAAAGAATTTAAAAGTGAGTGGGGGATTTTTAAAGTCGCACTGTTCACCTACTCGAGGGTTTTTGGCGACGGACCTTGAAATTTTCAACCATGGTCAAATGACGAGGATATATATATATATATATATATATATATATATATATATATATAAGTTATTCACTCGGTAAAAGCCCGTGCAACGCCGAGCCTGGGAAGAAGTCGAAGTAATTTCGAAAAATAATATTGGATGTGCTGGTTTTGTGAAGAGAAGGGAAAATGTTAAACGAGAAAGCATGATACGCACTCACATCGTACGCGTCACACCCACATAAAAGTGATGGCGTCAGAAAGAAAGAAGGAAATTAACATGGGGATAAGTTATACCCTCGGTAAAAGCCCATGCAACGCCGGGCCATGAAAGCTAGTCATAAATATGAAGTGAAAAAATTTATCTATAAGGTTTTGGTGTGCATTTAAAAAAACATGATTTTACGTCATTTCGAAAGTTTTCATCAGTGTTTGTGTGTTCACATGCAAACATAAGTTTTCAAAACTTTTATATTTCAAAAGTTTCTTTAAACAGGACACATGATTTCTTAAACAGCCAAAATAAAACTGTTTTTATGTTTTTAAACATGATATTTTAGTATTTTTATGTATTTAACCAGCTTCTTGCAACGACAAATGGTATCACTCATCTGAATTTTTATATGTCCAATTCATTCAGAAACTTTTGAAAATCAAAGTTTAAAAACTTGTCTGTACACTAAAAAAACATGTATATTTTTATACTTAAGTAATATTTTTTAAAACAATTTAATTCTTTTAAAAAACAGACTTTTATTTATCATCACTAAATTTATTCAAAGTTGTTTGTTTTTTGGCACATGTACTCTTAGCTAAATGCTTTTTTTGTTATATTTTCAAAATATCACTTCATTATGCACAAGAATGCATAAGGAATAAATAATGTAAATCTGCAGTTTTTTTTTTCACTTACAGCAAATTTAGAAAAATTTTATTTTTTTAAACACAATTTTAAAAATATAAATTATGAAAACAGTAGTTTTGAAAAAAAAACATACCTTGTGAAAGTGAAGAGTTTGTAAATACTAAGAAATAATAAATTAAAACCCTTAGAGGCATGTTGTAACTACAAATCTCGCCATTAAACTAATACAGTTAATCGAACAGCCAACTGTTATCTAAAATTAATTGCGTTTGAATAAACAAAAAGAAGGCTTTGCAATTGTTTCAGGATATTTAAAAGGCAAATATCTGTCAAAAGGGTGCGTGACCCACCAGTGTATGATTTTTTAAAAGTCATTTTTTTCCTACTTCTAATTAAAAATATGGCATGTATGTTATATCCCTAGAAAGGTAATGAAATACAGATTTCAGAAATCTCAAAATCGATCATTTGATGATTTTTACCCTATTGACTGCTCTTAATCGTGATATAAAAACAGAAGAATGATCACTTTTTTTTGGTTAAAAAGCTTGTATTTGTTTAGGTCTGAAGATCTATCAATACTGAGTTTTGTATTACATATACTAGATATGTATTTTAAATGCTATGTCCAAAATGTGCTGTATGCTTGAGTATTGCACGCAATCAAGTAATTATAGAAAGTATCTGAACCAAGGTCCACATCATGCTTTTGTTAAATAATTGTTACACTTCTGATATTATAACCTTAAAAACTGTTATTAAGAGGTCATTTCGGAAACTAACCAAATTTGGGCTTGGCGCTGGAAGTACGGTTCGGAACACATTCGAATGCACGAGCACTCTCTGATTCAGAAACTTACAGTCGGAAAATGAGAGCATCGTAGGGCCAAGAGTTTGCTAGTTATAACGTGACAAAATGTGCCCCGCCATAGAAAATACCGCAAAATGGAGGTGTGAGGAGTGGTAAAATTTCTTTGTGGTCAAAAAAACTGTGAGCAACAAATATCCTTCGTAAATTGTGTGGCGTATATGGTCCAAACATTATAAGTGAGGGTGTAGTGCGCGCCAATGGATACACTTTTTCAAGAACGGAAGAACAAACATCCATGAGGAATCACGAAGTGCAATTCATTTTGTAGTGAGTGCTGACCTCATCCAATTAACATCGAATCACTGCATTGAGGAAGTGGCTTTAAGGAGAGCATTTCGTTGACGAAAAGTAATTGAAAAACGCTGTGAAACATTGGTTTAACTTTCCAGCGGCACCTTTTTATACAGAATTGTTATGGAACGTTTTGTTCTATAACGTTAAAATTTTAAAATTTGCTGCAAAAAATTCGAAGAATAAATTTTTATTCCATTAGGCTTAGCGGAGCCAACATCAAAACATTGCAACTAGTTTGATGCCTAAATACGGACTGTTGCCAATCCGGTAAACTGAAGAATGTTACCAGGAAATTGCTTTCAGATTTACAATATAAATACACAGTATAAATATGAATATTAGTTTACATAAAATAAAAATTCCTAATATTACAAATGCATAAATATAAAGTTCTAAAAATCATTTTAAAAATTAATTATTTTACAAATTATAATGTTCTATAACATTAATAAATTTCTGTTTGTTTATTAACTTACTTGGCTTGAGTGGCCATTAGTTGGCAATGCGTTGAATAATATTTGTCTCAACAGAATAAATTAGTAAATTGGTAACATGGTGCGACAAGTGCTTGATAAATGGAAGAGACTATGTTGAAAAATACAGGAGAATTGTACCTTTGATATGTAAATACATTTTTTCCCGTTCTAGTATTTTTCTCAGTGATTCGGGAGTTAATTTCCGAACTGCCCACGTGCTTTTAACGTAACTCTGGAATTTTCCGAGGACATCCACGAGAAATCACAACCGCAGCAGAAAGTCCAGCAATTAAGAACCCTCAACACTATGAGTCTCACACATCAGTCCCTTCAGCGCGCCCCACAATAAGAAATAAAAATACAACAGTTTCGCTGATAGTGGGGTCAAAGTACAAACTCTCTGTTACATATACAGTATAGCTTTCCCATCAATTTTAAAAACTGGCATCCAGATTTGTAGTGCCTCTAGCCCAAAATATGCTTAAGCTCCATCCTGCTGGGAAAGCACAAATTACACCGAGTTTAGTTAAAGTCTTCCCCCATGGTAGAACTATTTCTTAAAAAATAATAAGAGAAAACAAAAGTGCAATAGTAAAATGTAAATTAATAACTAAAATAAATCACGAATAATGTAAAACCAAGTTAAATTGAAAATGTAAAATATCCAAATTCCACTTTTCTGGCTTCAAAACGTAAAGAAGTAAAATGTAATTTCTATTACTGTCAGAGTCAAAGTGCACGAGACGCAGTGAGCAAAAAAGTTTCATTACAAAAAGAAAGTAGCATTTGCTAATTATAACGCTCAGTTGCAAAAATAGCGACCGAGATCTCAAGAAAGAAAAGCTAAAAATTATACAAATACAACGTTGCCTTCATTCATGAATATATATTCGGAACGTATTTCTGATAGTAGTGGTAAATCGTTGTGCTGGTGTGTGTTGAAGTTTCCTTTTAACAATTTCCGTTCATCTCAACTTTCTTCAAATATCTATATTTGTACTTTTCATTAGTTTTAAGAATTAAAATTGTAAATACTATCTACTAAACGTCATATTTTACAACGTTTTTGCTACAAAATTAAGCGTTTATGACAAATGGTAAACGTAACCCAAAAAGAGGAAATATGTTCCTTATTTCAGTGAGTGATCGTACTTATATTACTTTAGGGAATACGGTATTTCAGGGATTAAAGCCTGTTTTTTCTAAAAGTCTTAAGATGCTCCATCACAGTTTTTTACATTTTTGCTCATTGGTACCTAGTGTATAGTAGGCCATTTCAAGATAGTAGGGGAAAAAACATTATTGTAATAAAGACATACTGAAAATAAATTACATCAAGTATTTCTTTCTCACTAATAATATCTAACACCACAAACTATGCGATTTTGAACAAACCACAAACAACAATAAAATCATAGCTCTGAATGAAAGCAGCGAAGAAGTAGAGTTGTTGACAACAAACGAGCATTTTAGCCTTCAAGCAAATTCCATGATAGTTTTTATGCGCAGAGTAAAGTATATGTTAGAAAAATAGTTTTTACGTATGATTTTTTCGATGAGCTCTAATTTGTGCTTTCTGGAAGTAAGAGGAATGAATTAATTTTCTCTCACCACTTCTAGATGTCCCGAAAACGTTCTTCCATCTATTTAAATGCAACTAATTTCCAGTGCAGTATTAATGCAAAGCCACCTTCGACAGACAGGCTCAGATCTCACTAACAAATAGGAAGTTCTTACTGAGATTCTTTCTAATAAACTAAAAAGTTCAATGTTTTCATGAATTCTGATACATCCAGAGACGGTCATCAGGGCACAGGTACCTGGTGTTTTAACATTAATTTAAAAGTAAAAACCATAGTTCTTGCCAAGAAACAGGCAACTCTGCTTCTAGAATGTTTTGGTCTCAAATTGTTTAAATTGTCTGTTTATTAAATTCTCACTTTGAATCTACATAAGGTTGTTTGGGGGACATATATATATATATATTTTGGTCTTCTGGAACCATAGGCAAGTAAAGAGAGTGAATCTTTAGTCATTCTCTGCTTTCCCTCCTGTATGCATGCGTCAAGATATTCCATTCTTAGGCTAGTGGCATCTCTCAGATTCGTCCACCTCATACTTAGGGTTGAAGTGGAATTTTTAGTGGTGAGATTTGTCTACAATTAAAACTAATCGCATCTATAAAAAATAATAGATAAACTTAATGCTGAAAGCATTTTTAATGAGTTATTTTGGTACTAGCTATAGACTCCGTTGGGTACTAACGTATATTATGCACGATAACATGTATTTAAGATGTAATCAGAAATTTGAATTTAAGCAAAAAAACACATTATGTTACATTTTGATATTTTTTGTTGAATTCATTTTTAAATCATCTTACAATGTTCAATACACATGAACTTTTCGCGTTTTACACAACAAAATTTCAATAATCTACTTTTCATCATCTCCTGACAAGTGGAACAGTCCTAAACGTAGAGAAAAAACAACAAGAACAAAAAAAAGGTTCTTTGTCCTTTGTGCTGTTTCTCTTGGTGTTTCATCTTTAACAGAGCGTAGTATATCAGACATTTCTTCAATCCTTAATCTTAATGAACGAGGCATATGAACATTACTAATTGACCGTCATCGCGCAGCTTCTCTCAGATGCGTCTCACTTCCCAGCATAAAATCCTCGTAAAGAAGTAGTAAATACCAGTCTCGAACTATTTTAGTATAAAACTAAAAACTACATTCTATGTTACAGAATAACATGAAAATTGGAAAGATGCTAAAAATTACGTTATTGCTTGCAATGTGCATCTATGCGATTCAAAGGTCCCTTTCAGCCAAAATGTAAAGAGGTCAACCACATAATTAGCACTGAATCCAAGTGTGAGTGATAAAAGACAGATAGAAGAATTGGCGCGTTCCCGCTCACCATGTGGACGCGACACCCAAATTGATTTTACCATGTATATCAGAGATTCGTGTGTCTAAAAGAGGATTAAGGTATACGAATACATTTAGAACCCTTCATTTTAAACACATCCCTCAGAAAAATAACTAATGCAAATTTTAACTTCAGTTTTTATCTAAATAAGCTATGCTTATGTAATATTGGCAAAAAATTATTTCAACTTCAGAAAATTGATAAATATATAAAGAATTCTGAAGAAATTTTAGAAACATTCAAAATATTCTATATGAAAATATATTGACCCAATTAGAATATATTTAGCATTAAAATCCATTATATATGTATCTAGATCATGAAGTAAAATCTTTTGGTTACATAAATAAATAAAAAAATTTGAGCTAGTCGAAAACAAGAGACACCGAAGAACAAGAAATTTGCCGTATTTTACAAAAAAGTTGTACAGATACTAAACCCTAATTTGTAAAATATTTTGTTATAACCATTATTTTACTTCGCACTCTAGAGAAAATTATAAAAAAAATGGTACCAAGTTTCAAACATATTTATTGGTACTATTTTGAGTTATTGTTGTTGAAATTTTCTATATACGAGAAAATTGTTTTTTTGAGAAATGAAATTTTAGAACTGCTTATCACACATTTTTTTTTATGTTTACATGTTGCTTACTTATGTTTCTCTGGTTTTATAGCTTTTAACTTCAGTTTGCTCCTTTTAAAATTATATATTCCAGCCAAACCGTCTATAGCCGTGTTCCAGAAACTGCCCTTTATGCTCTGTGTCTAGTCTACCTCATTCCCTTGACTGTATCCAACAGGAAAGACTGGATATATTGGAACTGAAAATACCAGTCGCGTGTTCACTATAAGAATGAGGATGTGCTCTTTTCACTAATGAACCGAAATACACCAGACAAAGTGATTCTTATCAAGTCTTCACCTGGAGAGAAAATTGATTTAGATTTCAATACTCTCTTACGCAACAAAAATCAACAGATTTGGTAGCAAAGGAATTCTGTGTGTGATGGTAAATGTTGGGCAGTAGTACACCATTTTGAATTTTTAAAGCTGGTACTATCAACTGACAGCACTTTATGAGACCCAGGAAGAGATTCTGCGGGGGTTTCCTGGATGCTATGGACGAGGACTAAATTTTAACGGGCGATAATTTGCAGCCTCACAGAACTCACATTGTTGATGAATTTATTTAGGAACGAATATTCGCCATATGTTTTGACTCTTGAGATATTAGGACCATATATTCTACTGAAAATGTTCTGAATTGTCTATTAAAAGCCACTTCTTAGAGTAGTTCCGCACCCAGGACACTCTCTTCCTCCCACACGAATTAAGTCTCGTTTTCAGAAAGATGGTATATTTGCTGTCCCCAAATTCTTATTGACACCCTCATTCATAAATAGTATGATAGTTCTTTCTGAGCATTATATTACAGTTAACAGTGGCCACATGCCCCATTAGATAGACTTTTCCTGAGGTAAATGCTTTATCTCTGGTTCATGATTTTACACTTTTAGAAATCCCTTGCATCTTAGTTTACAATTAAAATCTTTTCCATTGTTGTTGAGTTGCTATATTTTTTCTAACATTTGTAACGGATCTATACTCGTCCTTCTACTAACCTCTGGGGATTTTTTTTTGGGCCAGCATTTTCAACCAAACTTCTCCGAAAGGCAGAAAACGTGATATGCAAATAAAGTTTAATTTATATATTTTTTTTCGCGAGTTTGAGAGTTAGTGAATTGTAAATAGATTAGAAGTGAAGTAA